>CAADRB010000006.1:0-69460 GCA_900708905.1 Hymenolepis diminuta | reverse complement strand
TCCTAAAATAAGATTCTTTATTTTCCACCTTTTGGTTTCTGCTTCTTTTAATTCCCTTTTATTGGAACGATTTTATTTACGTTACGGTATCCTACAGAGAAGAGCAGGTTACAACAGGCTTCTTGTTGTTTTATTGGGTTATGTTGACGCATTTGTCACCGTGGATGCCTGCCATGTCAGAGGTCACGGGTTTGATTCCCACCGACGCATACCGATCGAGAGGAATGGCCAACCGTACTGCTTACGTCTGGCTTATAAAGTGGGTGACAAAAATCGAGCTTCTCAGTAGCGAGGCCGCACTATGTCGCTCTCTCTCCAAGATTTTATGAGTTGGTTATGATTAAGTTTTAACTCAGCTAGTCAATGACTGGAACCATCTCAACATCTCTGATGCCGGTATATCAATAGGCAACGTTGAAACAACGGCGTTTTCATGCTCATTTTTACATACTCATGACTATTCATTTTTTAGAGAGATACAAGCCACGGCTATCCTTTATTATTATTAAATCCTTAATCATCCTAAGAATACCTCGACTTTGTTTTGAGTTATCCTCATCATCTTTGCCAACTTCATTGCCAATAATACAAAAGACTCAGCTCGTACCATCCAACATCTAGCTTCTGCATCCCTTATCTTCAGCTCAAACTGGCCAGTATCTACAACTAGGTCCTCCAGCCAAATCCCATCTACAGCAATCAATCTTGTTTCAACTTACAGTTCTTTCTATCTATCCGACGACCCTCAAAATCTCTTCCTACCATTCGTCTCTAACCACACTTTGCTCCTTAATCTCAGTAGGTCTGCAACTGATGATTCTAGTCTGTCTATTCCACTATAGAACTATAATTCTACAGTGACAAATTTAGCGATGACTAGTATAAATGCTATCAACAATAAATATTGGTTTTTGTTTATTAGCTAAATATTCCTCGAATTTTCAACCCCTCATGAAGCATTATAGTACGTGTAACAAATTTGTACTCTATGTATAACCTATCAAAATACTTTTTCATTGAAATAAATAACTAATAATATTATTATAAATTAATCACATTTTAAAATAAATAGAAAACATAGAATGCAATACATTCGCTATTAGGCAAATCAATTTTTTAAATTGTCAAATGTGCAAGACCCCAGTTAAAATAGCCTCAAACTACTCATTTGGATATTGTATCTTCCAAATTTGTAAAATAATGAAGAACATGTTTCGAATTTTTTAACACGGAACTTCTCATTATAAAACAACTCAAACTACGCTGAACTAGTAACTTGACCATTGTAATACAGAATAAAGCGGTTTGCCTTCAGATACTGATCGAAGTTAATTTAAATATGCTTAGTAAAATAGAGTTGATTTATAAAATACGAGCAAAATGATCCACTTTACTAGGTTAATGGATGAGTCCCGATGTGGGTATTATTATTCTCTAAAATAACATTTTCACCGGTTTCCTCCATTTAAATCCCATTTGCCATCTGTAATAACGCTTTGTGGACTGGGGCCACATCGATCTAATAGATGTAATGAGTTAAAGCATTCATATCGATAGATCAGTATGGAGGTGGCCGGAAATCCACCTCAATTTATTGATAAGTAAATTTGGTTTATATACGAATGATTTCTTCATTAGGTATCAGTCATGCCTTGTCGTCGATGTCTAGGCGTGATGATTGGCATCCGTTTAGATTGCTATGGACAAACAAACACACACAGCTGGACCGCCTGTGAACACAAACTTCGGGATTCTATTGCCAGTTAATCATTTCTAATCGCAAGGTGTTGATAAACATCTATATCATCTATTTTATTCCTCCCCCTAAATCGATATTACATTTGAAATAATTTCTTCATATCGTCTATGTAAAAGATCAAAATACGGCGAGCCGGATTTACAGGGTTTGGATGCTTTTATTAATCCTATAGATCATTATAAAATGCTCCTACTATACTCAGATTGAGTTTTGGGAATATTCTCATAAAGGAGCATGAGAAGTCATTAAAAGACCGCCCAAGATATGGTGGTTCTTTACTTTAAATAGACGCGCAACTTCTTTAAGAAGAGCCAAATTTGTGATTTTCGCATAACTTAAAAGTGGAAAGGGCTTAAGTGAAGGATTAAGTGTGTTTCAGGTGATCAAGTAAAATATGGGATATCAAGGCCATTAAATAAAAATGCATTTTATTCGACGCATTCAAAAAAACAGTGGGAAGCATTATCATTTCTTTCGAATTTTAAAAAGGATAGCGATAGCTGTTAAGATTATTTAAGATGTTAAAATATGGTATTTATTGCTGACTATTTATTTGACATAAATCCACAATTTAAAATTTCTTGAAGACATATTTGAAGGTAAACATTTTCATATTTGTTTAAAACTAGTATTAAACTCGGTCATAATATCGCTTATTTAAAGTGGTGCAACATAGATTACTGGGTTAACCGCTGCAATTAATTTCAGGGACAGAATGAGCGGGGGTACTATTGAGTGATAGCTGAACAGTTAATTTATTTTCATTTTTTTATTTTTAATTTAATTATATCAAGATAAATATTTTTATAAGACTTTTGAGAATTGATTTAGTTTTCCACATTCATAAATCCCATTAAATTTAAAATAGCCAGTGTTCACCAATACGGAGTTCATGTTGTTGAGCCATTTACCAAACTCTAATAATTTTAAAATCATTATAAAACTCACGATATATTAATGCTATCAATGTGGATTTAACCTTATATGTGTGTATTTGCTATTCGTTAAATCATTCTCGGGTATTTAAATTCAGAAGTGTTTTTACATACAAAGAACCTGTTTTCAGTTTGTTTAATTTTAAAGGTATGCATTCAACTCCGGGTTACGCTGAAAAAATAAAAATTATTACCCTTAATTGCTGGTAAGTGCATCAGGAGATGTATGTATATCTCATTTCTTTATTAGGGGCGTATTCTTTAAGCCCTGGACTGTGCAAAAAGATGTTCGTATTGAAGCAATAGCTGAAATGCTCCGAAAATGTGACTGCGATATTATCTTCCTCCAGGAAGTATGGGTTCAAAATGACTTCGAGAAAATTAAAACGGCTCTATCTTCCACTCATCCGTATTCCGTTAAATTCTACGCGCAAGTTATTTTGCTTATTTTTAAGCTTTTTCCACCAGCTATCTTACTACCAAAATTTGAAAGTTAATTAAAATTCAGTATTATGTAAGCTATAAAGTTTCGGATGAATTCATTTTGAAATAGCAAATTTACACTGATTTCTTTCTTCAGTATGCCATTTTTTAAATTAAATTTTAATGAAATCTCCCTAGTTTTGCAAAATCAATGAAATAGCGTTTATATTTACCTTTGACTGTTAAATATCTAGACATTTTATTTTATTTTGGCGAATATTAAAGTTAGTATATTTCTTTTAATTTGTCTTGTATTCTAATCTATATAAAAACCGAATGCTTTTATAATGCTCACTTGGCCCTTCCTAAAGCTACGAATACTCAGACTCTAGGAGGAAGAAGAAAAATCTGTTGCTCAAACAACGGTTTTCTATTTTAAAAATAATTCTACTTACATCGGTCTGGACATGTGTTAAATAATTGGCTGCCCGCTTAGCTAATGATTATAGCGATAGGTTCTTCACTGGTCGTCTTACCTATCCGGGTGGGAGCGTAGAATTCCAATAATCGATAAATCAGAGGATAAAGCCTGCGAGTTTCTTTCCAGTGTACCTGACACATTAAATTTAGTAGAATAGATTTGGTAGTAGTAGATTTCTTCCTTCAAAATTTTCCCTGTTATTTAAGAGGTGACAATTGTTATTTCCTCAAATTCTCAATTTTAACTATGATGAAAGCCCATTTTACATTGGGATCTGTAAATCTTATTTGTTATATATTCTCTTCTAGGAATACTGAATTCACAGAGTTGTTAATTAGCAAGCACAAGAGTAGCTGCCAATTCATCGCCTGGTAGAATTGAATTCTCTATTTTCCTCCAAATAAATAACTGGTTTTAATATCAAAAGATTCCGGATTGCATTATTAAGACTTAGAACACTTAACTCAGTTTTTTCCTTTATTCAAAGTCTTCGAATTTTATTAAAGTTTTAATTATGCCGCATGAGATTGTAAGTCTTAAATAAGACTGTTTCAGAGTTTCTTAGTTATTTTCTCTAGTATTCGGTTTGCGACTGAAAATGCAGTATTTAGTTTTCATTATTCCTATCTTTTTTTATTATGTTTATGTCAGTGCATATGATTGAAGGAGACAGTGAACGGGGAGGGGATCAAGAATAAGTTTATATTGAACTCTGGATATTTAGACTTTTATTTCACTTCTGTGAGGATCGAGATGTTCGTATTCCCATGTAAAAGAACGGATACAGTTTAATGTTTCACTTTCATGATTTGACTCCTGTGTTTACAATATCCAAAGCCTGTAGATCGGTTGATTTAGTTCTGTGGTTGACCATACCACCTGGATTTATTGGTAACTTATTACAGTTGATAAAGAAAGTGGAGACTAACAGTGTTATCTGCATATCTTCACTTAATTTTGCATCTTTTAAAAACAGAATGATTATTAAAGTGTTTTTATGATTTCAGTCATCTCTTCGGCGCCGGAATTTGCATATTTTGTAAATGGCCTCTGAAGTTTTTTATGGCGTTGCCTTATTCTGTGAACGGTTATCCCCACTACATCCATCAAGCTGATTGGCCAGCAGGAAAATCGATGGGCTACGCCTCAACCGTCACTCCAGCTGGATTTCGACTCAATCTCTACAATACTCATGTAAGATCATTATCCCGTATTTTAGAGTCCTAAAATGTTATTGTCATTTATTATTACCAATGCCAAGACGAAATTTTTACTTCTTGTATCATGAGAAAGCATCTCAGTACGTGAATGGTAAGATTTAAACAATATATGCTGAGGGAAAGAGTTCAGGCAGAGTTCCTTTGAATTATAGATTGATCAGGCCCTTCAATTCTTTGCTGCGTCACGTTCTCTAGTTTCTTAATTGCATTCAGGTCCGTGGTTAAAATGAGCGATTGTTCTGTAAATTTTCCCTTATTATAGCTGAGCAATTCGTTATTACTAGTTGAATTAAAATTGTCCATCGATGCAATTAATGATTCTTTATTTGTTTAGGTGAAATTTTAAATGCATTCATTAATTTGCCTGTTTGTGAGGTTTGAGACAGCATGGATAAGTACCTGTTAGAAGCCTTACTATTTGGTAGAATTCTGTGTTGAAGGAACAAAGTCTATCTGTAATCTTTTCACCATTTTTTGCATTATATAAAAAACTTCATTGTAATATAAGTATTTTGTCACAATGTTTTTCAGATATTTTCTCCTTGGTTCATCAAGTTAATAAAATGTCAACCGGTTAGTTTCGGTTTTGATCGCAACGGATATAAAACGAGTATAAGTTTGTTCATAAAATGCATTGTATGGCTAATAATCCGATCTACCATCAGAATTTTTTCAAACCATTTTCAATCAAATTTAACCTGCTTAAATATATTCATAAAAATCGATTGGAGAAACATGTTTACTTTTGATTTAATTTCGGCTCTTTTCTTTTTTTTCTTGCTAAACTTAAAGGTACTAATAACTCCCATGCCCCTTTGGGAAAGCATTTTTCAACGCTCATCTTGGGTAGAGAAGCCTTTTTGGTGGGAGATACGAATTCTGCCAACTTCTACATTCGCAAATTTAACCAGTTGGTTATTCCACTCGCTAATAGTGTGTCGATAGGAGTCGAACTCGTGACTTCCTACATGACAGACGAGCACAGAAGTCAACACGCCACCGATGGCTGTTATTACTAATAAGCAAAACCAATTATCGGTTTGAAAGTGTTCATTGACTATCCGATATTATCTAAATAATATTGCGCTAGTAATTTTACATTATTTACATATACATTAATCTGAAAAATAGTTTAGTCTGCTCTCTTAGTTAGATATTCTGCCGTAAATCCCTTTTTAAGGTGGCAAATTACTATATTGACGACCCTGACAACAAAGTTTTGTTAATCTTTTTGTCATAGGTTCTAACGAGATTTAGAAATGGACCTCCGTTTCATCAGTAATCGCGAGAAATCTGAAATATAGTTGGCAATAATAGACTTGTTTCAAGTCATGGAAATCACGTTACGGTCACCAGTGTATTAATTTGCTGCCTTAAGAAGGAATTTACGGAAAGTTTACAACCTAATCTTTGCTTATAAAGCTGAAATTGTATAGTTATTGGCTGTCAGCTATACTGTCTAACTCGCAGACTCTGCCCAACAGGAAGAAATACAGGTGTTTACCCGGGGATGTTCAGGATGTTCAAACCTGCAAATAAAATCATCTGAAGGAGTCTTGTCACTCTTCAACCATCATGGAATCACCCGAATCTATTTAAAAATGTCTGATTTTGCATGTTCATTGTTAAAGATATTGTTACCAAATGGCATCCATGGTTGGAATTGATAAAGCCTTTGTCATTACCATCACTCCAGAAGAATCAATTATTTAATGGAAGTGTGAACTCTTGCGAAACTTTTAATTTTCTTTTCTTAGACTCATGCAAGGTACAAATTGAAACACGAAGACGATCCCGTAGAAGGTCACCGATTAACACAAGCTATTGAACTTATGGAATTCGTCAGAGCTTCGGCTGGTTCAGCTGATGCAATTTTTATCGCTGGAGATCTTAATTTGGAACCATACACTACAGCAATTCGACTGCTGAAGCGATCTCTTGGACTAAAGGACGCGTGGCTAGATCAGGTAACTCCCAATGCTAATTTTTTACGACTTAAATAAAATAATTTTCTATATCTCATGGTGATGGATGACCGTGTACCTACAAAGATTACTCTTCAGTCACAGTCATTATGGAAATACATTGATTTTTTGCCTTTATGTTTCTATGACATAAACCCCTATCTGTTATGTCTATACAGGTTTATTGATTTCCATTTTTTCTCTAACTGTCCTATCTCATTTAAAAGTACACTACGCTCATATCCTCCCGCGCGTCCTTGCCCAAATGATTCATATAAACTGTCATTGTATGTCAACCAGCAGACTCAGACGCGCGCTTTGCATTTCTTGTCATCTCACTCTCATTTTTCGCTTGCTCTCTCGAATTCTCATCGTGATTTATTCAATACACTTTGGCCAGTACAACTCTTTGTGTTTTAACTTTTGGAACTGCCGTTCGCTGTTGTTAGCTGCCGGCTATAGTTTTATCTTCTATGGTCTGGTTCTGGTTCATTAGCTCTTACAATAGTAAAAGAAAATCGTTTATTTTAATTTCCTCTGAATGAACGGATTAGAGCATTGCTAGGCTTTAGTCTTCGTCTATTGTCATCTTGCACATGGTTTTTTTTATTCGTAGCAAAAGGAAAAAAACGTTTTCGAAAACCAATAAAAATTTGTCAATATCTCATGAAATATATTTCATGTAAAGTAGTTTTACTTCCTAATGATTCACTATCTTTTCCATGTATTTGAAATAGAATTATAATACATTCGCTTTAATTTCCAAAGCGGTAGTTACGGTTCTAAAGTACAATATGATTATTTTGATGTGATCTCTTTAACAACATGTCCTCTCATTTTAAAGCGGAATTGAACATGACTGAGATTAAAGTAAGAATCCCAATGTTATGTATATCGATCAGAGATTTCTCCAGGAAATAATCTTATTCATTGAACTTATGCTGCTGTATATTTGATCTATGCATTTGACTTTCATACTCAGATGGATTTTTTTTACGTAAAATAGTGAAGGATTCTCGAAAAATGTCTTAAATTTCTTCTTAACTATATTCCTTTAATTCGTTTTGGTAACAATTCATTTTCGTTCGCTCGAACTGTTTTCGAACGTTTCACTCGAAGGATATTGGTTAAGAATTTGTACTCACCGCTTCCTTGATAGCGTACATATTTCGCCAGTAAAAAAACGCAGATAACGGACAACTCTTGTAATATACTTACTCCTGCGTTTCTCTCTTCGTGCATTTGCTACTTACCCACGAGGAAATTTAATTCGAGATGATCTACTCTACGTCAAATTAAATATTTTCAATTTACCGCATTTTATTTCATTTTTGGCACTTCTTTTGAGACCTTTTTTCATTTCTTAACATATATATGGTTTTCTAACTCACTTTACTTATATTAATTATAATATCCCTAGTGATTTATGCTTTTTACTTTTGAATTACTTTTCAGACTGCGCGACATCCAGTAACGAATCTCGAGTTGATGGAATTTGAGGGGGCAACATGTGAACGAGCTGACTGTCCTTATGCCAACAAAAAGTGGACCAAACACTATGGAAATGGGGTTCGATTGGACTACGTCTTCTATCGTCCGGGGGTAGTTGAAAATGGGCTCTCCAGTAAGATTTTCCTTATCGCTACTGGAAAATTAGTGGTCTTCTAGAGCGTCAGAGACCGTGGGTTTGTTACGCAGAGATGAACACAAAAAATTGTTTAGTAAAATTTCTTTTGAAAATCGAAAATGCTTTAAATGTCATACGTTGTTAAAAAAGCATGATGAGGTCTGTATGACCTGTGCTTGCCGTGTAAGTACTTGTTTTCAACTTTCCTATTTCACAGGACCATTTAAAATGTTTACGGTTTTTGTATGGTCCTCGAGAATTTTGTCGCATTGATGTCTGTTGGCAAATCCTCAGAAATATTGAAGAAAGTGATAGATCCACGTGTGGGAATCTTGCTAATGAATGCATGTAATTGGACATCAAGTGTGAAAGTGGCATGACTCAGCAGAAATCTAGTGATCAGAGTTATGTGAATAGACTCGAAAGGATTTCCAGTGGGAATGTTTCCCGAATGTTTTCTCTTCCCGTAAGATCCCATCTGAATTCTGGTTCTGTAGTGAATTGCACTTTACCCGATTTTATCCGTTTAATTCTTACATCTGCAAATTGTGCTACGGGCACAATAAGATACTGAATGAAACAGAATCTGGAAAGGGAAACATGATCCAGGAGGTCAAATCAGCGAGCTCTACAAAATCCCTGAGTGTTTACGAATGAGGTCAGTGGTGTGAATAGGCGAAAATATGTGACCATGTAGATCAATAGCCATGAGGTCAAACTGCAGTTGTAAACACCCTCTGATATTATCCCGATTTCACGGAAAACAGGGAGAGATGTGCCCAGATCAAAATTAAAGATGAACTATGTTAATCAGATTGAGAAGAGATCTTCTTTCGTAATTAAAAGTGATTACTGAATGCTGTTCTAGGCGTCCAGAGCGTAAACCGTGAACCACGAAATATGGAAAGACGAAGTCTAGCAAAAAGGGGTGAGAACAATGACAGAAATCATTAGTCGTACGAAGGCGCAGACTGGAACTGAAAGAATCACCAGAATACAGCTTAAAAGAGGAGGTGTCAAGATAGGGATATTATTCTGATGTGAGAAAAATATTTTAGTAAATACTTCTCCTTGAGAAAATTATATTTTATAATTAATATCTTTTGCGTTTCCCTTATATTTTATATCATTGATCCGTTTGTGTATTTTTAGGTAGCTGTTGAAGTTAACTTATTCTCTCTCCTTCTTCTCTATCTGAAAAACTTTGGTATCGAACTTGTAGATCGTAAAATATTTTTATCAGTGCGCGTTCTCTCAAATCCGAAAGCTTTTACTTAAATTCCATTCTACTGATGCCCTTTTTTTCCAGTTTTAAATGCAAATTTATTTGCAGTGAAGGCCATGTTTTCCTTGAAAGTTCATATTTTTAATTAAAATACAATAATGTACTGTATTAGAAATGTCAATAAAATGATACTAATTACAACACTGGAAAAATCTCAGTCGGCTATCTCAAATTAAGCATTTTTTCATCGAGAAATTTAAAGTTATTCCATTAACGTCTAATTAATGTGAATACACTTGTCAGTACTTTGGATTGATTTCAGGTGTGACGATTGAGTGCGAGCACTGCCAAGTCAAAATGTCGGAGGTGCCAAGTAATCCTGGCCTCTTCTACTCCGATCATGCTCTCGTCACGGGGGAGTTTATCATTAGAAGGCATGAAAATCCCGTTCCTGAGGGTAAATTTTAAACGATTCATTAAATTCTAGTATTTTAATTTAAAAATTCTATATTTTAAATCGATATAAGTGCAATGTTTTATAAATGCTAATTTAAAAAAGTAATTTTATTTATACTTTAACTAAAATTAGCCTAAATGATTTAATTTAATTTGTTTCTGAAAAATTCTCCTACTTTTATAGAAAATCCTCCAGTGAACTCTGAAGAACCTCTGGAAACCCTTTTGATCGAGGCTGATAATGTAATCAAAAAACAGGTTCAAATGGAGAACAAGAAAAAGTTGATATATTTGGTAATAGCACCCATCTTGATTGTGGCTTTCCTGGTTTTTGGAACAGCAGTTCCAGTATGTCATCCAGCCTACAAATTCTTCTCTTCGCTGGTGCTCATGTTAGCAGGTGCTGGTAACTTCGCTTTGATTTGGGGCAATGCGATTGGTCGGCCTTGTATAATGAGCAGCCTACGTAACGCGAAATCGATAATATGGAATCAGCTCGCTGAATTTATCAATCAACCTAAAAATTATTAGCAAGCTGATTTTTTGCTTCTTTTACATTCCGCTTTTTTTATTTTTTTGTCTCTCGTGATTTTTATCAAGAATAAAATCATTTTTTTGGAAAATAAATCGTCTTTGGTCCCAACCAGTAGGAACGTTGAATAGACTCTTAAATGTGCTCTCAGGTATTTGAGAAACCACATTTTCTGCAATCGTATTGATTTGACTGTTTCACATCAGTTAGTCTTTAGCGACAAATGGATTCAAATCTCCAGACAAAGGACCACTTGATGTGGCGATTAGCGATTGTAGCTGGTATAGCTGAACTACTTTCGGGGATTTCACTGTAATTGGTTCATTCTTTTGCTGTTGCCTAAATCAAGAAGAAGTCTATTGATACTTTTCTGTACACCTCTGATCTAATTAAAGATGAATTTGTTTATGGTCAAGTAGAGGAAGATAATATCCATTGACGATCTCGTTTGCAATTGAAATGGTGAATTTTGAGTGTCCTCATTACAATCATTGGTGTTTCATGTGATCTTAGCTGTCTGTCCTTAATTTACTAGCCATCTTTATTTAATATTTTTAAAATCAAGTAATTTATTTATTAATCATTTGGTTATGGAAGGGAACACGGGAGTAATACAGAATCGTGTTTTATGTTAAGACTACTCTGGGCCGGTGAACTTGAGTTTTGCATAACCCTCATACCAATTTTATAATGTCTACCTGTAATGAACAATCACAATCTGTGAACTCAAATAACTAGTTTCCAAGTTTATGGCATTATGACATTATATGAATGTCTGGCAACATTTATATTTCGTTTCTTATCATTTAACTAACTTGTGTATAACATTAATGATTTCGAAGTATGGAAAACAGCTAAGTGCTTTCCTTTTGTCTTTATAATAGATCATTTTATTTTGTTGCTAAATTAGAGTTGTGAGTTATTGCTCATTACCCTCTTAGTTAACATATAGGCCTCTGATTATCTACTTGTTAGATATCGACCATTTCACAAGAATTAGTTTCTACTATTATTTAGTAAGTAGACAGCCACTTTTAAGTCAAGATAATCATCATGTCTACTGATGCAAACTTCCAAGCTAAGGTATTGAAAATGTGCATCTTGGAGAAAGATTACATTTACGATGTACGGACAGGAACATATTTACAATGTTTGGGAATCTATTTCAGAAGCAATTCTTTACAGTTCCGTTTCACTTTTTATGCAGAACTAGTTATTTTACTATCTTCAAGTTCAAATTTAAATGAAAATCGCAATTGTTAATTTTATCCGAGTCCAATAGCCGCAGAGCGTGGAAGGTTAACCAGTAGACATTTGTGCTAAGGTGGAAGCTTTCCCATTTATCATTGAAGAGAAGATAATTTTTAAACAGTTATAAGGGAGAAGTTCAAGTAAAAATTAGTCACAAAGCATAACTCACCCAGTAATAACCTGCATAATACCATGCATCACTCCAATTGGTCTGTCTCGGCCCGAACTTGTTTGCACTTTTCTGTCATGTCGGTAATATATGTACATTTTTCCAAAAAATACGTAAGGTTACTTATCTCAGCTTAATAAGTGTCCTTAAAGTGTACTCAAGCAGTTAGTTATACGCACTCACTTGCCGACGGTCTATTGATTTTTGTGGTATTAATCTAGTTAGTTTATTGTGCCAATTCATTTATCGATTTCCTAATGTTGCTTTAGTAATGACGCAGAATAATGTTCTGACTGCTTCTGCACCGAATTATTTCTTAAATAACTGGTGGCTGAACACATAAAAAACCTACGATTTTGAAGACGAACACATGCAAAATCAGCAATGCAGATAGTGGAACCGGCTAAGGGATGGAAGTTAACGCCATCAACAAAAGTCTGAGGTGGGAAATGTTCACACTGGAAGAAATATTCTGATTTATCAGTGAAAATCCCGATGCTCCATTTGAAGTCTTCTCTCACTCACAACTAAGACGAGTACCGTTTGAGCAAGAACTGAAAGCCAAGCCTTTCCACAAGGCGACTAAATTGTATGAAATTTAAGCAAATTAACAAACGTTAAGGCTTTATAATGGTGAAAATATTCGCCCTGAACTTATCTAGTTATTCGTTAATGCTTTCCCACTATTAGTGAACTCAGGGTCAACCCGCAACCGTTTTACTGGAAATTAATCTATTAAAGAATTATAATTATTTGTATTTTCTCGTACTTGCTTTTTCAATAAATTGAAGGGTGATGGAAACTTTACAATTGCATTTTGCATCGATGAGATACTGGGTCATTTGACTCTCCAAAACCGTGGCTCGATGCATATTAACAAGATTTGGAGAAGTGATTTTACCGTCATCTTTTCTTTGGAGACTGAAACAGCTTTTGTTATTTCTATTTCCCTGCACACTTCAGAAATTTCCTTTTGTGGTCGATCATGAAATGATATATCTCCGCCAAAAGGTACTAATTTGATATCTAAATTCTCGTAAGTGAATCCGAGACCAATCTTCTGACTCGTTTGGATAAGGACCGCAAATATACTTTTGAGTGAAACGAGACGGTTATAGAGGGGGAAACTGATAAGCGCGTTTAGACACGACAGATGGTGGTTTCGAGCCATAGGGCCATAAAGACGTCACTGCGACTTCGTAGACGAAAAACCGAAATTTTGTCTTAAGGAATATGAATAAGGAGTAGTTCTGTTAATACATTGAGGTTCATCCTTCAATGTAATCGAAATAAAATCGATAAATTTCGACATTCAGCTCTTCAGGTACATTCTGCTTAAATGAAAATATAAATGCTAAATTCAACTTTGGCAGATAGCAATATTCGGATGCCCAGACCTCTTTTGCAGACTTTCTTGTGATGAACTAAATTATGCGAAACTGGCTTGAAGTACGATGCTTTATTGCCTTTAAGAAGATTAGATGACATTTGAAAAAAGTATGTTTCTATAAAACTTTTAGAGATGCGTTCTGCCTCTATCAAGCATTTCTTCCCAATCAAATTGACGGAAGTATTCAGATGAATCATAACAAGGTTTAGGACCACGCGTATACTAAAGTGCCTACGAATTACCACAAGTCCGAGAGTTCAGTAATTGTGAATAACTCATTCTCTGTGCTACACTGGTACGCATATGCAAATAAATACAAAAAGAAAAGGGATGATGGTTTAACTATCAACCGGGAATTATTCCCTCAATTAATAATATGATGATAGCATCCAATGTTATAAATCAACGTAGTTCCAGGTGAATGCGTACATTTATAAAACATGACTCGTTCGTCAAGTATGTGTCAGAAAGCCAAAGCAAATATTTTCGGTACAATTGGGCAAATTTCGTAGCCTTAAGCTTTATGACATCGATTTATCGATTACTAGACTTGTTGCGACTCAAGATTTGCTTTTCCAATACCTAACAGAGATATCTTCGGTATTTAATTATCAACCTTAAGACCTGAAATAGTTAAGCACCCAACCACTCCATGCCGCTAAATCGCCAATCTCAATCTACCCAAGTAAGAAGACAGGGTAATAATACGTCTTATTGGACTAGTACAGAAGGGTGATGTGTTTGGGTGGTATATTTGTCACATTTTTAACAGCTCATGTACAAATGACCGCTTCGTAGGACATACCCTGAGTCATAAATAAGGCAGAATGCAGAGTCCTATTAATTCGGGAAGTCCAATCCACAAGTGTAGTGAGTGGCTTCTACGCTCGTATCTAATATGCAATCCCTTCACTGGCGCAGGCATTGATTAAATAAACAGTAAATGACTCATCGTGTACCCAGATCTCTATGCGTTAATTTTCAAAACCGATAGCGCCGTGGTCAATGTGGATGTCTGTCAAGACAAATATGAAGAGATTAATACTCTCTGATGCGCATCTAGAAATGTGGCTGACCAATAGCGCTAGTTAATTCTAGTCTAAAAGGTAGTAGAATGTGAATTTCTCAGAAAAACGGCTTCTCCCTATCCAAATCGACTAATGACCTCGAGAATTTTTAATGAGTAAATTTATCGTTCTAATAAAGTTCCGTCATTAGTGTAACATGTGTTCTCTCCTCCTACTTCTGGGTCTGAACAACTTTAATCAAAGCGTAACTTTAATAAACACATGGACATATGACGGTAACAATCTAAATCATACCCGTGACATCCCACCATTATTTAAGTGGCTTTATAAAAAAAGCTATAACAAAATATTTGCCCATGAAAACCTGGTCGTAGAATCGACTTCCAGAACATGTGTTCACCCTATGACCTAAACGATTAAGCAGCAAATGAATTTAATTTCTCAACTAGAGTAGATCCTATCGATACCTTCCAAGTCACCGACTGAACGATGATCTTATAAATAACACAATTATTTCGTTTAAAAAATATGAAAACACTGTATATATTAAAAGTAGCACATATTGAACATGTGTTGGGTTGAAATTAATCATTTTTATCTAAGAAAATTTAAATTGATAATTTATTGTTAATTATCCATAAAGTTGCACATTCGTTAAAGCATGCTAAATTACATGGTTGTCGCTTTGCATAAGTTTAAGTAAATTATGGAAGTTTCCTTAATCTCGTGTTATTATTGAGTTCCATCTTATGTATACTATTTAAAGAGGTTAATAAGATTACAACAGCACGCAAAATTATTTATTTATTTTTCCTGATGAAAATTCATTTTTTATCCAATACCTTCAAGCGAAAGTTTTAGACGCTGGATCCACCTAAAATTTAGAGGGAAGGAAGGGGTGGTCCTTGTAACGTTCCTAAATGTGAGATTCTTTATGTTCGACCTTTGAATCCGCGCTTCCTTTAATTTCCTTTTATTCGAACGAATTTATCTAAATTACGGTTTTTAATGGCACATACTATAAATCGATTTATCGATAATGACAATGTGCATCTTATTTTGACCTGGTGGTTTGAATCGTCTTGTATTGTGATTTTGTCTGGCTGTATTTGTAATTATTGAAATTTCTTAGGGAAACTAAGAAGCGATTACGGTATCCTACAGAGGGGAGCAGATCATGACACTAACATTTACTAGAAGAAAAACAAAAAATATATTTTCCTTCAGCAAAGATATTCATTTTTACTTGACACTTTCGATAAACACAAATTCGACAGTTTTTATTCTTCCTATTAGAAATACTACATCGGTTGAAAATAGAAGCTGTTACCGAAATTTGCTCACTAAAATTCACATTTTGATGTTGGTTATTAAAAAGTAGAGACGCTGGCGATTTGTTAAATTATGAAATTGGAATCTCAAAATTCGTTTTCAAATATATAATCGTAAAGTGAATGATCAATAAACCATATCAAGAAGTGTTAACAATTTATTTTGGTGATTAAAATTAAATAGTTATCTGTGAATTTTTTATGCGTGTTGACCTTCAAGAATGATCAAATAATTGGGTTGGCCCTTGTTGGACTGGGGTGCGTGCAAGTGTGAATGCAAGGTGTTTCCCAAAAATCTTTAGTTTTCGACGTATTAAGTGGACTGGATTTTGGTGAAATAAAATTAACGGGAATTTAGAGTATTCGTGGAACCAATATAGGTATGTTTAACCTAAAAACCAATTGTTCTGGAGGAAAGTCTTGTGGAATAAAAAAAATAATATTTGTTTTTAATTTAATTTGCAGCAATTAATAATTATGTTATCAGTAGTAGCATTAATAGATATGTTTCTTGTAAGTATATTTAAAAAATAAAAAACGTCAGAAAATATGCAATCGATGCCACACTCATATTGAAGGACGACTTAGAATACCAATAGTTTTTTATCATAAAAGTGGTTTGTGGCAGCAAGTTAAAGTGTTATACAATTTCTTGGCATCTCTGTTGTTCAACTGTGTCCGATTCTTCAGCGGAGACTTGTATTCAAGCTAAATTGTCCTAACACAAAATGAAACATTAAACCATTTATTAACGTCTTTGCATATAGTCAGAGTAATTCGTAAGATTTTAAGATCAATTGAGTATTAATGTGAAACCAGAGTGCTATAATTATTCTGTTTTTAAATAATATAACAGATAGTGCAGCGCTCAGTCACACATGCATATTGACTCGTATACATACTCCCTCCTAGTTGCCAGATGATAATTGGTCACTCATCAGACGAACAAAGGACGCATACAGATAACTCCAATTAGGATATCGTATCTTGGCCCATTTCTTCTTACAGTGCGCTTATACTCCGTTCGTCTAAATGTAAATTTCAGTCTTGATTTTTTTCTTATTCCCCATAATATCTCAATATAATCCTGCCCTACATATAACTCTTGATTTTTATTAGCTAAAAATTGTTGATCTCTATTAACTCTTAAGAAGGCTATCACCTTGTAAAAGGATCACTCTCAGCCTTACTCAGTAATGGGATTTCTCGTTACTCTGAAATCTTCTATATAAAATTTAAAGCGTTTTTAGTCATATAATATTGCTCTGATTGATCTATCATTTTAAAAATTCAATGTAATAAGAGATAAGGCATATTTTTATTTACACATATAAAGAAAAAGATAAAATGACTGTGATGAAATGCATTGTATTATTAAATTTGGTATAAGCACAAACTATATAGTTGACAACTAAGGGCTAGAGAGACGTTTACACAAATTCAGTCCGTTTAGGAGGTTTCTAAGATAATTCATACTGTGCATCATCATTATTGATAAAATAAGAACTTATCAGTGTCCTGTATCATCGATCTGATAAGCATTTCATTAATCAAAAAATAATTGTAATTTACAGTTCAAATAGAGTAAGATAAAACAAAATAAATATATTCAAAACCCAGAATATACTTATTAAATTTTATAAAAAAAACGTATTAAAAGGGGTGCAAACAAAATGTGTTATATCGCATCATATAGTCAGAATAGCCCAACTATTAATTCCTAATCTATTAGCGCTCGAAATTTAATATCGTGTGCAGAGGACTCAACATTTGACTATTTTAAATTTGTAGATCACAAATCCTTTTTGAAGTTTTATTTATGCATTTACGTGAGTTCATTCTTTATTTAAAATTTGTTTTGTTTGATTGATAATAGAATTGAACCTAACTAAATGCATGCTGTATGGTTTAGAGTCAAAGTTAATTCCTTATATTATTGTCTTTAAAACTTTATACATTTTAGACCAAACATGACTTCCGAAACCAACGATGTAAATTATTGGAAACAAAAGGCCGAGGAATATAAGCAATTGTAAGATATATTTTATGCGTGCTTATGTGTCTATTAGATGGGAGGAAGAAAAGGAAGAATTCAAGGAGTTTCAGTACAATTCTAAAGAATTGGAATCTGAGCTCGAAGTTCAGTTGGAATTGCTCGAGAAGGGTAATGCTGAGCTTCAAGCCAAGTTGGAACGTATTACTATGGATAATGAGTCTAGTAGTGTGAGTTGAATTTCATACCTCTTTATTATACAGAAAAAATTACCTCTTAATAAATTTTTCGTTTTCACAGGAAAAACACGATGCATTGGTTACCAGACTTAATAGGCAGGTCACGAGTTTACAAGAGGAAGTTAACAACCTTAAGACAGAGGCCGCACAGAGAAAGGACTATATCCGTCAATTAGAACAAGCCAATGACGACCTTGAGCGATCCAATCGAAATGCTCTGGCTTCCGTTGGGGATATCGAGGATAGACTGAATCAAGTCCTTGAAAAGAATGCGTTACTTGAAGTGGAATTATATGAAAAGGAGGAACTTGATGTCTATGTCCAGAGGCTTAAAGATGAAGTCAGGGAATTGAATCAGGAACTTAACCATCGATCCCGTGCTTCTATTACTCCAGAAAAAAGTATTCTCCCTCAAATACCGGTTGAACAAACAATTCGAGGTAAAATTTAGTTATTATATAAGAATTTCCATGTGCATTCTTTTCCAGTTTATTGTGTTATTCTATTCAAATGTATCTGGGCAAGTTTTAACCATGAGGGAGTAAAATAGTTCAATAAAAGATAAAGAGTTATCGTTAAAGTATACAATGAAGTCAGAATGTCAAGGATATTACTTTGCTTGAATCGCGGAAGCATTGAACTACACTTTTTCATAAGGGGCATAATTTACTTTGTGATGTTTCAAATATCCTGAAACTTGATTTTCATTATTTGATCCCTGGGTTTCCGGGTAAATTCATCTCGGCGATATTTAGAGCTTTTTATCATTTGATTTAATTAAATGGTTGGGCATGTCACTTCGATTTATTTTTTCCTTAAATCTGAGAGCCAGTGTGTGAGACTAGCAGATATTTTAAATTATTGCTCAGCTCACTAGATTTCATTTAGAATAAACTTTTCATATTGATTTTTTTAAAGCTAGATGTAGATTTAAAATAATACCAGGTTTACCAATTGTGCTTTGGAAACTCATTCTCTTGAAAATGATTCTGTAATAATGGAACCTTAATATTAATCTTTATTGTTGAAGTCTCTGGTGAGAAGGTCGCCTAGTTATTACTCATTGATATCCATAAATTGCATGATTTAGCATTCTGGTTCTTTTGATTGTGCGTATATCATTTTCAGCTTTCGTTTGTGTATAAAAATTAATTGTATTAGGTTAGGTTGAAGTTATTTCGCTATCTGAGTGCTGTCGATGTGGCTTCATAGGTGTACATCTATTGATTGACGTGATCAATCATTGTTAGCCAATACCGATCAATAGATGACCAATATCAGAATGTTTATTTCATAAGGTTTCAATTCCCTTGTTCAAGAGTGTTGTTTAACATGCTCGTCTGCGAAGCTAGAGGTTATGTGTTCAGTGTCCACTGGGAAGAATAACTAATCATATTAGTTAAACCTTGCTGTTAGAGATTGGCAGATTTTGAGTTTCTCACTAGGAATGCTCCGCGGTGCTACCTCTGAGTGCTTGAAAACGCTTACCTTAAGGGTTTTCGGACTTACTCTAAATGCAGGCGTCTGAAGCGATCAATCTTGAGTTCCATGATCGCATCTCTGAGCTGCCCCGGCATAGAGACTAGTTAGCATACTTGTGTGTGCTCTAGTTATACAATTTCCCACATTTGATTAAGCTCCCGAAGACCTCTTTATTTCCTTATTCTCTGCAGTAAATGTGATGGGCATAATAAATTAATGTGAACTGCTAACGTTTGGAGTGTTTCCATTTTGCACAGTTCATTTCTTATTCACATAGAAGGAGTTATAAGTCAATCCAGATATTTCTTCCATTTTGCATGAAAGCGGTATCATATACGTGCGTTATCATACTCCTTCAGCTTCTTTAGTTTGTTAAATGCAAGTTTGAGAAAAATCCCTTAATTATTGATGTTTGTTTTCTCCTTAACTTTTTAGATACCACTGAAGCCTGTATGCAAACAGAAAGCCAGATGCGCACTCCCTCTTTGTCTGCTGTTCCATCCACGCTACCTCGTCAGCTTACCCCCTCTACACGAATTGCGGCCCTCAATCTGGTTGGTGATCTCCTACAAAAAGTCGCTGTAAGTCATTCCTTAAAAACATACTTTTAATAACCCTCTTATTAACAGACTGATCGAAACTTCCAAATCAACCAATAAAAATGAATATCAGAACATGTTTGGAGGTTGTGTTCATTATTATTATTTCTATTAACATTGCTCTACTTTGACTATCTCTGATTATGGATCGTTTTTTGATAAATGGGTCCCGAGGCCTTGTCTATAGGCCCGTTTTGTCCGAGTATCCTTTGTTCCTGCGCTATTTTTAGGCAATTTGTTTAATGTTGGCCAGCACTTGGGCACTTATTCTTTTGTAATCCTGCGTACATAATGTGATTTCTAGTTCCATTTTTTTCCTGTGGAGAGGGAAAAGCACCAAATTGTAATAAATCTTCTTTATTCACTTGAAAATTCAATTCAACGACTAATGTTCGTATCAAAGACACTATTTGTGGGACGTATCACTTTTAATAACTACCAAGTCCTTTTTGAAAAGCACTTTTCAAAGCTCATTTTGGTCAGATGAATAGGATTATAAATCCTTTGGGGAGCAACTCTTAATTTTATCACGCTTTACTAGCCAGATTCAGCCAATACAGTTGGTCATTGCGCTCAATGAATGTGTACATAGCTTTCAGTATTGAGTTTATTTAAGTGAGAAGACCCTTGTTCTGGATAGTCAGGATCTCCTAACAACTTGTCCTCAAGATCTTGGCTTGGTAATATTTAGATAGCTGCATTTAATGCTAGGTACTATAACCAAAGATTTGCTTTTTGATGGGAACCATATAAAATAGACACCGAAGCTGCAGAAGCATTGTTTTGTCTCGGAATGATCAATTCCCACAGTTTCTCTCTAAATTGCCCATCACCTCGCACTTGACAGCTTGACAGTTATGTGGGACAAAACTCTTATCAGCCCGGTGGTATTTTGATGTCCAAACTTCAGTAATGTGAAGACACCTTGTATTCCCATATAAAACTTTTGTTTAGTTAATAAAGTATCTTGAGGTAATTACATTCTGTCTCGTCTTGCGACATCTAATGGCAGATAGATCATAGTGATAGAAACTGGACCTCCTACAACGGCATAGAAGTTATACTTAACAAAAAATTCATTTATCTTATTTTCACGTATTTCAAACACAGTTCTAATTCGTTTTAAAGTGGACGAAAAAGCATACGTCCGGAACTGCACATGTTTCAAAGACTAAGTGGTGACACCTCTCCATGTCTCAGCAAATCTGTGCATAGTGTGACATTTTTTCTTCAGTTTTGCAGACTTTTTGTGATTACTAATAGTTGTGGAAACAAAACTGCGTCTATTAGTTGCGCGTACATATGCATCTACTAGCAGGTTTCTGACATCTCTACATACAGTAGTATTCCCTTTCGGACATAATTCCTCTTTTGAAGCATAGAAGTATCCCCTTCACTACCTGTGATATCTTCTGTAACCGACTTCGTTTTTTGGATGAATTCGATTAACTACGGTGCCATTCATTGATTTACCTAACTGGTCATGTTCGAAGAAAATAGAGATTGTCCATGCGTGTACGTGTTTGTATTCATTGGTACCCATCCAGTGATAGGAATGACCAACCGCATTGGTTAAAGTAGATCAATGGAAGAGTGACAGAAAAGAGATTCCAAGATACCACTCCTTTGGCCCTGATGATCATCGAAAAAACTGTTTTCCTCAAGGGATGTAAAATCATACATTATATCTATAGGAAGTTTATTTCACGCGGAAAGGCTAAACACATTATTTAATGGTTCATATGGGTTACATTCGGTCCTTTTGACTGAATCTAAAGGCCCATTCTTTTCCTTTATTCGTGTTTTTTTTCTCAATGAAATTTTCACATTTCTCTATCTTTCTCGTCATGTGTCAAAGAGTTTTTGCTTGTGTCTTTTTTCACTTTTTATTCTCATGATTCGTTTCAGCTTGATCGTCAGATTTCATGATTTAGCTCTTCATGAATCTGTGCGTGATGATTTCGCTTTAATTCAGATCAACGAGTCTATTCAATTAAAAGAAAATGATCAGTCTGCCTGTTAAGTAGGTAATATATATTTATGATAATTATTAAATATCGTTATTGGAAAACGTATTGGTAAATATAGGAGAGAATTGAATTAAACGTTTTACGTAGAAAACCACGAACCGAGAATATTTGATGGGAAACTGCTAAGTTTTTGTATAAAATGAAGTATTTTTAGCCAAAAAAGAAATTAAAGTAATAAATTTACATGCTTATTATTTATTCACAATTTTGCGTAACTGATAAAATGCATTGAAATTGCAGGTCTTTGCTGGACATAATTGAAGAAAACAGGAAAATTTGCTTAATCCGTGTTAATATTTAATTCATGGAATTGCGTCTATTTTGGGGGGCTTCTAAGGCTCTAATATAAGTAATCGGTCAAGTGGAAATGGATACTTCCATAATGGTATCGTGCTTCGCAGTTATATCGTCGATGAGTCATAACAGTGATCCGTGGCCGTATGACACGGGTACCCAAGTTACTCAATGTTTCATCTTCATATTTACGCAATTTTTCCTTCTTAATTCATTCTCTACATTAATTTCGATTTGGAATGGCATTCGAAATTGTTATTTTCGCGTTTTGTTTATGAGAATGGGGTTAAGTATCATATTTACTTGAAATTTTGATAAAAAAACACTCATTCAGTCTGATTTGTGTCGTGCTCCTGTATACCAATTATTTTCCTTCGGTTTTTCCATTTCACATCATTTCATAATTCCGCTTAACTGTAGGTGGTCTGTCATTAAAATTGACAAATCTACGCTGATTCGATTAACTTAATGAACAAACTTAGTTTTTTGATTATTGTGATCCGGTGTACCAATTTCCCTATTATCTTTGCACCACATCCAAACAGTGGTAATTTAATAGTTTTGTGTATTTTATCGGATTTTCCTGCTATATTATAAAACAAATTGTTCAAGGGTAAGATGAAGGATAAATAGAAGTTCGTTAATTTAGTATTGATTTTCTAAGCAACCCAATTATCTTCGTTAAGACTAAAGAGTAAACAAGCGCTTTTCCTAAATTCAAAAGGTCTAGGGTTGAGAGAAAACCTGGGATGTGGTGGAGAGAGAGAGGGAAAAAAGATAGCTGAGAAAGTAGGAGAATGTTTAATGAAGTTTTTCCTAAGCAATGTATTACCCAAATAATGATATTGGTAATAAGGTCTCAGTAAATTTTTTTAAGGCACACCATTTACACAAGGCAAGTAAATTTGAAGGGGCGTAAAGTCCATAAAATGTATGAAAGATGGAAATAGGGACGGAGAAGCATAGAAGATTACAAGTGGTGAGAGCTGGCGGCCATGTGTCTCATATTTGCTCAACTCCACCTGGAGCGACAGCGACCGATGGCCATGTAGCCTAATCTAGTTAGTGGTCATTGGGGCAGAATAGCGTTGCAATTAGTCATTAAAACAGAGTGTACCGATTTTTTTCTGTTCCGCTTTCTGTCTCATAATAATAAAGTCGAACTTCATGTTTAGGGCAAAAGGATTAGACAAGTACCTTTTAGGCTTTGCAGTATCTTCTCAATTTTAGCAGAAATCTTTTACAGATATTTGGCCTTGATTTTTGGTTGATTTTTTTTTCATGTGGAAAAGAACTGTCAGTTGCATTCCCGATTTTAATTTAGTAATTCATCTTATGACCGTGCGTGAGGTCCAGCTTTTTTCTAACTATTGATTTTTATAGTACTTGATATTTCAATAAATGTTTCGATATTGGAACGCTTGCATACGAACAATGTATCAGTCAACGATGAGGTCAAGTTTAAAACTTCAGATTTATCAGTTGATAATTTAGTGGGAAGATCTAATTTTGTACCTTTCAGTATTCCAAATCAGTTCATGTACTTTCTGTCGCCTAAACGTTTAGGTATTTGGATCAGACATGCGCTTGCACTTTGTGGGGAAATTAATACAATCCCGAAGTGGGTTTAGCTAAACCTCCAGGTAGAAAGTTTATATTTGATGAAGTGTGTAAATTTTCAAAGAGCAATAGTCTCTTAGCTTCAAACACATTTCCTTCTCATTGATTCAGTAAGTACTTGTAGAAGTTTCTATTTGGTAAACAATTATTTGTATGTAAGTTAGTGCTATATATGCTTGGTTAGGCTTCAGTGACTGGTTTAAACAGTTTAATCACAAATAGGAGTATATTATTATTCTAACTGGTAAGCGTATGTCTGTTTGAGGCTTTAGTAAGCGATGAAGTACTGTCAGCACGCAGAAAATACTTGTTTTCAATTTCCTAATCGGACCATAGTTGCGTAGTAGTACATATGCCAATTTAGAGGTACAAGGTGTGATTTCGTGTGCGGTCATGTGTATTACTGTATTAAAATCGAGAAAGAGATATTGATTAGGGTAGACTATGGGATGATCCATGTTTTTGTGAGATGGTCATTAATTTTCAAAGAGTAGGTTGGTGATTACCTGAGCCATACTTTGTTTTCTTATGTTAATTGGGATATGCAAAGTCGGTGGTGTCACACATGGTTCTTCCTTTTGAATTGTAGTAATGTCAACAAGAATTGTGTAGAATTTTTAAATACATTGGTTATGTAAATATACAAAGAAGTTTCCAACTAGTTGAAAGAAGACAGTTTTCTTCACTACTCTTGAGCAGAGGAACAGCATTCAGGCGTCTGATAAGAAAATCGACTTTTGACCAGTTTTTAATCGGTCCGGTTTCAAGCTTTTTTGATTGTCGAACCCTTGAACACTTCGACCGTTACGGCATCGATGCATGTTTATTAATTCATAATTTAATTAACTCAACTTCAATATACAATATTATCTTGGATAGATACAAAACTGGAGGTTGAATGTTTCCTTTTAAAGTTAGGGTTAATCGGTTAGTTCCCCAACTTGCTCCCTTTACCTCTCAACTTATCTCTCTTTTGTTGCAAAGCGTTTAATCCATGTTCTGGTTTTACATAACACGAAGAAGTAGTATTACTTAATAGTTCATCTGCAAACATCATAAGTCTACTCTAAGTAACATTTATAGCTGTAATTAAGTTACTTGTGAGTATTGGATTTAATATGAATTCTCAAATTGCATAACACGTGGAGATGTATTAGTCATTTTCTCATTGAATCGTCTCTCGGTTAGATCAAGATTAAGCAGTTTTTGCGGAGAGTGACCGGATACTACCTAACGCTAGCATGAACAATCGTTTTATTCTTTTTATTAGCTTTATTTGCAAAAGAGGGAAGTGGCCTAGAGTTATAGAGTCGGGCTAAGCCATCTACCTTCTAACTTATGATCATCGCACATAGAGATAGAAAGACAGCAGGATTACAAGCTTCAGGAAACTACGTTAAGGAAATGGTTGGTAAAGTAGACCGGTTAAGGCCTCTAAGTGGTTAAGGGGTTTATCTGCCAAGCCAGAAGTTGCCAGTTTGATGTCCGTGTGAGAAGAATGGCCAACCGCACTGATTGAATCCGGCTAATAAATGAGATGGCAGGATTCTAGTTTCCCATCAAATAGATTTCACAATGCTACTCCCTTCTACCCAACGTATGCTATTGAAAATGCTTCCCTGAATGGAGTTGGGTGGAAAAGGTCTCTAAATGTAAGGATGGCATAACGCTTGAGAGGAATTAAACGGTAATGGCATGAGACGGATTGGAAGGTTATAGGGTTAATCATATTTGATGGCTAAACACTTAATTCTGTTTTAAATACTTGAGTGGTTCATTCACTTTAATTCATGTCAAACCTTGCTTATCAAAATGTATCCGAATTTTGTTAGTAAGAACAGTTTCCTATATTTTTTGTATTTCCTTCGTGAAGTCATCTATGAATGAATTACTGCTATGCAGCATGACAATTTTAGTGGCGCTAGTTACAAATGTGCGATTACTTGTGTATGTATGCTTCCATGTGAAAGTAAGATGTGTTTGTACGTGTGCTTTGCCGCCATGCCATTTTCCATCAGCCTAGAGTATGGTATGCGTAATTACTATTTGAGAAGATCTATAGCCCAGCCAATTTTCCAAGCTCATTTCGGTAAGTTCCAACAACACTTAACTTGAGTAGAGGGAGGGTATCTTGGAGCCGCTCTTACGAGGAATTTTTGTTGACCAGATCTTTCCGGATGAGGATCGATCTCGTGTCTTCCAACTTAACAGAAATACACGCTGATAGCCCACCTATCTACTATTGCTTGTTATGCCCCTTTTTTTACTGGACGAAAAGACTTCATGATATTGGAACTGATCGAATATATTTCTGAAAAATTATTTAATTAGAAGAATTACAGTCGTTTTAACAGATTAACACGTTTTAACGTTGTTTATCTATCAAAATGTATTTCATCTTTTATAGCTTCCGTTTTATTTTAAATCTAGTAATTACCTATTATTACGTGTCCAGTACTCATTATTACTTCGATAAGCTTCTTTAAGATAGAACATTTTAGAGTCAATAGTGTTCATTGTTCTACTTCGCAATATTTCCAATTTTCAAACATTGAAAGTCGAGTCCCCAAACCGTTTCATCTTATGAGTCATTGTCATTACCTCGATCAGTTCTGAGATTTAGTGATTCTTTATTCCTTTCTCAATTGCTCTTTTCATCAAAAATAGTTTGCTCATTTGCTTTTGACGCCTTCTGAGTGTGAATGACGAAGGTGAAAAGGGGACCTTTAAGTGTCAGTTTTGCAGGTCTTAATTTCACAGTCTTGGTGGCGTACGTACGTGATTACGCAAATTTCATCATGATCGTGCAGATGGTATTACAAAAATCTCTTATCATAATATTTTAGCAAGCCTCTGTATATATGAACGTTAAAGTGGATCATCTGACCTCTCTCGCTCTCTTTTCCTCCCTCTCTCGCCTTGTAGACGGTCGCGTGACTTAGTTACCCTTACCTACTCCCCTTTGGATCAAATTAACGCGTGAATGTCAACTCTAGGACTAATCTGTGGTAGTCTACTTATTGTTGTATTAAGTAGGTTGCTCTTGATTTTTCATGTTTGATGGTGTACCGAAAAGGCGACTTAGAGGGATCACGGGTTCATCACTGCACAATCATTAAATAAAATAACAAACCGTATTTTCCAATACTGTTCAACGAAGAGATGGCCAATTACGAGATTTTCTAACAGGATAAGTGTTGTAAAACAATTTCCCTTAGAAGTAATGTGTCGGTGCCAAATCCAGATGCTTATCGATGTATGTCTAGTTATGTATATGTTTAACAACACTAGCCAACTCAGATAAACTGGAAGCGTGGGAGAAGGTGAGCAGCTCTGGAATACATCCATCTGCCCATGTCGGGTCATATTAGCACTTAAGTTGATAGGCTTTGGAAGTTTTTTGTCCATTATTAGATTTGTAAATTGTCATTTTATCAGCAGATCACATAATCTACTGGTGAGCTTTGATATGCTCAATGGGAATTACCTATTTAAATCAAAGTCATTTCAAGATTTTTCATTCGTATTCGATCCTCCATGATCTTGCATTACTTATCTGGACATCGCTAGATTTTTTCATAAAATTGGTTAAACGCATTCATAAATCTCTGCATTTATGTTCTGCTTTGTAAATTTACGTTAATCAATTTCAAGTAACCAGTTCCTAAACTAAGTTTTCTATGTTCAATTATCTCTATCAGTATGATATTATATACAAAACGGCGTAACGCTTAATTTGAGCTAGTTTTAGTTTTACCTACTTTAAACTAAATAAGTAGCATATTAAATTTCTTTTATTTATAGCAATTGGAAGCGAACTTCGCCAACGCCTGTCGATGCTACGACGCAATGCCTACAAAACTCTCAAAAATTACCGACCAGAATGGACCCACACCTACCGCAAATGGTGCCGCGCATTAAATTATAAGTAATTTCTTTACTTATTTGATATTAATGTATGAAATTGTGACCTATTCTTTTTATGATGTAGATCCTACACCACTTATCCCTCCTCCCTTGTGTACATTTCTTCCCAGCCGATACACAGGCGGAATTGTATCGAACTCAAATCTCAAAAATAATCTTATCACCCGAATGAGCGAAACTTTACTTCCCCATTTTAATGTTGGTGATTCGAAATTATTATTATCACTGATACTGCAAACAATAAAAATTTCATATTTTCAAGCATACGTTCTTGTTTAATTAAACTGAGTTGGGGGAAATTTTTATAAGCAAGTTATTAATTCTGTTTGTTGTCATATAAATACCTTATCAATACTTCCATGTAAGTCTCAATATAGACAAATTAAGCTGTACTTAGAGTCCAAAGTGTTACTTATCAATATTATAAAATCTTGCAAGGACCATCATATTTCCGGTATTATTTCCAATCTAGACATTAAGGACGAACCTAGTCTATCTGCGAGATTGAAAATGCATCGACTCAAAATTTGCTCTGATAAAGAGCCGACAACGTGGTCGCACTGCGAGATGAGCGATCCACATAACGAGCGGTTTTGCCTAATCAGTATACAGTTGCATACTGGCCCGAATACCTCCACAGTTAGTTAAGATACTTCCCCCTTTCATCGGTACAGTTGTTAATTATCACATAAATTGTCTTGTTAACAGTTAATAAAGTGACTTGGAGTAACTAAATTAACCTCTGAGTCTGAGTCAACTGTAGCCTGGCGATATCTAGCAGACGGGTAGATCACAGCGGTAGAACTATGCCTTCTTTCAGTAGCATGAAGAATTTTATGTTACATGCTCAAAGATTGACTATGCCAACGCACACTCTTCAATCTGAAATAATAGGAAGCTATTGAAAATTACTTATAGATCCCAGTCTCTTTTCTTGGCCTAATAAATAAACGAACAATTAGCAGTATTAGAAAAGTCAAGCAGAACTAATTATTGTGGGTACAAGGAAACTAGACTATGTAGGCAACTTTACGATTTGATACTATAAGTGGTGTGCATGGGGACCGCTACGATGAACCAGAAGAGTATGTTTGTGATCTCACCAGCAACTCAGAATGACTGCAGTTTTTAACTACCCAATCATATTCTACCCATTTTACAAGTATTTGGCGGGAAGAACCAACCAGCGTCCTAGGACCAGCTGATACTATCGAAAATCCCAAATGATGGACCAACGACATTACATTATACACCATTTCTCTAGTAAACTCCCGTCCTATGCAGACTATTTACACTATACAGTCGTACCATATACTCTACACCTTCCGAAGTGTCTTTAGAGATAATAAGAGCTAGAAGAGCGATCTCTTTCCAAGGATATTTTCACTTGTATAAGTGATATCTAAGTTGTTGTCTATTCCTTGAATACGATTAACATTTAAAATTCGTGTGGTGAACCAACACTAAATTTAATTAACATTCATTTCTATGCACGTCTGCAATGGCAGAGAACACAAGTCCGATTCCCAGTGAGCGGGATGGCCAAGAGAAGTCAATTCACTCGCTACAGAGGCTCCATGATGTCGATCTCTATCCAAGGCGGACGTTGGAAAATGCCTTCCTAAAAGGGCTTGGGAATTATTATAACATTCTGCTCTGAAATTATCATATTAGTGGAATTTTTTCGAAAAATGCCCGTTATATAAATGCATGTTCAAGTAACGTTTAAGTTAATCACTTAAATGATTATACACGCAATTAAAGTAGTATTTTCCTCCAACTCGATACCATTACAGTATGCAATATACAACATTCTGCCCTGATAGGAAGCGGACAAACAGGGCCTAAAAACGCAGACTTTTTGTATCGAAGTGAGCGATTCCCACAGACTAAGCTGCAGACGCAGCATGAAAGTTATTCGGGACAAAGTATCTCATCTGTACGACGGTGCTTTGACGTTTCACATGGATAACATACTGGCCTTGCAGTAGCTGAATTTCCGTCTTATCTCTCACAGGGTCTGATCCAAGTGTAGTTTGGCGATATATAATGATAGAAACTAGATTTCTCAGCATTTGAGCTGTATAGAACATTATTTAAAAACCTTCATATAACAAAATTCCCCAACAAAATATCCATGATCTTCGAAAATATGCAGCAATCTCCGTGATACAACCCTCGTCTACCGTATTAAAATGCGCAATTTCATTTACGATAGACGCTGGTAGTAAAGATATTCCAATAACCGATTACACATGTGTGTTATGAGCTCTCAGAAAAACTTGATTAGTATTAAAACAAACTAAACTGTAGTTAAAGTGATTAAATTAAAATAATAACTTGATTAAATAATGCAGATTTATTTACAAATAGATTACTGATTAATCTCAATCTTGTTAACACGTCCAGCCTTCTTTTGCAGCTGTTTCCTTTTTCGAATTATCGCTGCTCGCTTCTCTTGTTTTTCTTTCTGAAGTTTAGCATATTGGCGCCGTTGTTTCCTAAAAAAATAAAGTGGGAAAGTTACTGGAAGTCATGCCATCAGAATTGAAGTGAACAGCAGATAAAGGGGAGAAAACCCACCTCATGTACTCAGCATTAGCCAATAACTCATCAACCAAGTTCTTCTTGCGCTGTTTACGGGGAACACGATCATAGAATGATCCAGGATCGTCCACAATAGTACCCACCTAAAGTAACAAAAGCAAACGAGATTCGACTATATTGCGATCTGTAAATTTAGGCTTAAAGCAATAAGTGAAATACTTACATGAAAGTGAGCCCTGCGACCATCAGCTTTTCGAGTGTGTAAATCACTGCTCAGGACATCTCGCATAGCTACGATTTCCCGATCTTCTTGGTTCTCTTGAGTGAAATCTCCTCTTGGGAGATCAAACCATTTAGTCAATTTAGATCTCTTCTCCGCTTTGTGTTGTCTTTGGATTTCACGTTTAGAGAGAATGGGATCGATAGCCTTAGCATAGTAAAGACTCTATAAAGGATATAAGGTGAACCAATCAAAATTGCATACCGGTTCGACAGTTTCAGAAGCAGTAGAGCTTGAAGCATCAGCTGAAGCAGTCAACTTCATATCCGTATCATTGAGTAAACCAAGACGACTCCATATTCGACTCTCATAATCTTCTGAAACGTTGTCAAACTTCTCCTTTTTAAATGGATTCCTTAAAAGGTGATAGGGGATGGGATTGTCCTTAAGATACTCCGAAGAACAATCCGATAAATTAATTGGAGGCCTCCACCTATGGTAAATGAAATTTAAAAAATAATAGCATGAAAAGTATTAAAATGTGCACAACTTGAAGATGAAACAAATAACTCACAAACTGTCATCGAAGAATATGATTTCTTCCTCCTCTTCATCCATTCCTAGCAAGCATGTGGGTTTAAACACAACTCACTAGATAACAAGTCATTCAAAGTAATAAAAGCAGATAAAAATGCAAAAATATTGCAGTGACATCTTATAATAGGATATATAAGTTGCAGATTTTGAGTTTATAAAATATCTTGTTTTTACATGACAAAAAATTATTTTTTATGGCATAACACCGCTATAGCTTTCCAATATTTTTCTTAATGATAATAATTATAATTAAGCAAAAATATTATTTGCTGGATTTATCTAGTTTTATACAAACACTTTAAAATTGTCGTGTAAGCTGCGGTCATTTTATTTTACTGCCATCTGAGCCTGTTCTCAAATGACCTGGGTGCCCCAAGAATCGGATTTAAAAGGCGTTCTCGAGCTGTTGCATACATCTCAGACTGGAGATACTAATGCTCAAAGGCGCGTTCATGAGGTTTGGTAATTTTTTTCATGTAAATCTTTAGATGCTCAATTCTCTGAGCGAATCTCCGGATTTTGTGAAGTATCTAATCTTCATTTTCGCAAAACTAATCAATGAGAGTAAGTTAAAGTTCTATTCTTACAATTATAGGTGAATACACCCGTTCCGTTGCTGGATTGGTCTTGAAAAACTATTTAACTCCAACATACTTAAAGCAATCCCCAGAGGTAGTTGCTGTTGTTAAGGAGGAATCCCTGAAATGTATGAACGATCCGAATGCCCTAATTCGTTCAACGGCTGGTACTCTTATCACCACGATAGTTAGTCTAGGTGGTCTTCATTCCTGGCCCGAGGTTATTCCTCGATTACTCCAAAGTCTCGACAGCAATGATCCCTATCTCCTTCAGGGGACTTTCGATGCCCTGAAGAAAATATGTGAGGATTCAAAAGAGGATTTAGAAGATGATAGCTTCTTCAGCGTTCTGGATGCCTTAATTCTCAAATTAATCCAATTTTTCTCTCATCCTCTCCCGAAATTCCGATCTCTCGCATTGCATTGTGCCAATCAGTTTATAACCAACCTATCTCGTGCCTTTAAAAATCACTTAGAGGAGTACCTTCAGGCCTTATTTAAACTTGCCGATGATTCTTCAAAAGAGGTTGTGAAACTCGTCTGTTCAGCATTTGTCTTTCTCGTAGAAGTTCAGGTAGAAATCCTCCTTCCACATTTGCCCAGTATAATTGAGGTAAGTGTCGCATTTTCTTTGGTATATTTCCCTCACTTTCTAGTATATCCTACTTCGGACTCAAGATGAAGATGAGGCTATTGCATTAGAAGCTTGCGAATTCTGGTTATCACTTTCTGACGCACCTCTGTGTTTTCAAGTTCTTAGTAGCTATCTTGATCGGCTTATTCCGGTCCTTGTGAAAGGAATGAAGTACTCTGAAAGTGATCTTGCCCTTCTAAGCGTAAGTTGCGCTTTTTCTCTCAATATTTCCCTTAGAATGATCTAGAAAACGATTCCCATGTGCCTGACAAAGACAGTGATATCAAACCACGGTTCCATAAGTCAAAGAATCGGATGCAAGGTGATGAGGGTGGGGATGACAGTGATTCTGATGATGACAGCGATGAATACGTCAGCAACTGGACCCTTCGAAAGTGTTCCGCAGCTGCTTTGGATCTTCTCGCAAATGTATTTCATAGCGAAATCCTTCAGTTCCTCCTTCCCTCCACTAAGGAATACCTTCTATCCAGTGATTGGCGATATAGGGAATCAGCTATCTTGGTCCTCGGCGCTATATCTGAAGGATGTATGAATGATATGGTCCCTTACCTTCCTGAACTCTGCAGATTCTTCATTGAAGCACTTAGTGATCAGAAGCCTCTCATTCGGAGTATAGCTTGCTGGACATTAAGTAGATATGCTAATTGGATTGTTGGTCAACCGCATGATCAATACCTGAGACCCCTTGTGGGTGAGTTACTGAACCGAATTCTGGATTCAAATAAACGAGTTCAAGAATCCGCATGTTCTGCGTTTGCTACACTTGAAGAGGAAGCAGGGACTGACTTATGTCCATACTTGGAGCATATTCTGCGGACTCTAGTTACGGCGCTATCGCAATATCAACACAAGAATCTGATAATTCTCTATGATGCTATTGGCACACTGGCTGATTCAGTTGGGAACAACTTGAATAAACAGGAATACGAGGATCTATTAATGCCAGCTCTCTTTGCAAAGTGGAATAGCCTGAAGGATGATGACAAGGACCTCTTCCCGTTGCTTGAATGTCTTTCTAGTGTTGCTACGGCACTGGGGGTCGGATTTCTCCCTTACTGTGCTCCCGTATTCAACCGGTGTGTGGCCCTGGTTGAGAAAACTATCCAACAGAGCTATGTAAGTTGGCATACTTTTTCTGTCTTTTTTGAAGCTTAATGCAGTGTAAATAGTCTTTTTGATAGATATGTGCTTCCTCCTTGTGGAATGCGTTTGTTAGTCAACAATTTATTTCGTTTGTAGCCTACACCAAACTCTAACTGATGGTTATTTAGAATTTACTTATTGAATGGCATATGATTGGGTGCAGTTCAGATTTTATTATAACTAATTATTTATTTATAACTAATTATTTATTATTAGGACTTATCTTTATGCCTGTTTTGGTTGTTTGATTTTTAATCTATTAATATGTAATCAATATTAGAAGATGAATTTCAATTAAATTTAATTGTTCTTGTTGATATTTTATAGTCGTTGTCATAAACGCACACTTTCTCTGGTTTGCGCTACCATGATATTTGTATTAATTTTGTCTCCGCTGGTTTGTTTACGCGCTTCACTTATCTTTTTTCCGCCTAAATCAAGCTAAAAATGATGTTAAACAAAGTGTGAAATTTCCCATTGAACCCATTATGAATTATTTCAATGTGCATTATCGCCTAAATTAAAGGTATCTAACTAACTCTGAAGTGAGGGAGGGTTTTTCCTATGGACTTATAGTAATCAGTAGGTTTTTCATTTTTTTATTGAGGCAATGATAAAAATGAAGTGTTTTATTCCTACTAATCGGGCAGGCAGTTAGTAATTGAAACCAAAAATGTTAATACTTTCCTTCCACTTTTTGTTTCCTTTTAATTGTTGTGGACGAACACCCAGAATATTTTTCTTGTACTTTATCCTAAAATATGAGTTTGAGTTTGCTGGTTAGTGGGATAGTGAAGTTCCTTCTCATATGAATATGATGAGCCTTGAATATGTCCTTATAACCAGTTACTTTATGTAATCTCAGTAGTCTATTTTTAATATTGGGGTTTCTATAGTCTAAGCCAGTGTCTTCTAACAATCTGTTTTCAGAGGCATTCTGGGACATTTTCACTTGATTTTGATTGTTGCCTTTGGTGTTTTGTTTTAATTAGTTTTGCAATGTAGTAAATAGTCTTCTTAGTGGGCATGTACTTTCTAAAGGGTACGAGTTTACGCTTGGAATGCTAATTGTTTATTTTCCTGTAGGTAGTTAGTATTGATTTTTCCGGATTTAAGCCTTGTAATTTTTAGGAATAGGCAAGTATTTCTATTGATGTCATTAACTTAACTCCAAATCCACAATTTTATTTTATAGGATGCCTTTTTTATCCGAAATCACCATTATCAACTCACTGAATATTTATCGCCGTGTCTTGAGCCCTAGTCATCTAACAATTTGTCCGGACACGTGACCTTTCTAATATTAACTGAGTAGAGGGGATAACAGGCATTTGAAAACAAATGTTGTTTCACTTTATCTTAACGTTACCCAATTATAATGAAATTGCTGTCGGCCACTGTCTTTCCCATATCATTTTTTACGAGTCCACATTATTTAAATGAGAGTTTAGCCCTAACTTATGGTTTAATATCTCATCAATAGTATCCAAATCCTTTATTTTTGTAGAGGGGAGGTAATATGGAGTCGCTCTAATGAAAAACTCGCATTCTGTCACCCTCTTGTTAACAATGGGTTACATAGCTATTAGTAAAATAGTTACCGATGCGGATGAGAAGACCAAATTCAACGATTTCAAGTTTGAAACCAAGAGTTCTACCTAGTTCTAGCTGTTCCCTTTATCCATCGACATTCATTTCTTGAGATTTAGAGATTGTTCGATCGAAGCTTGGCTTTCAAGCAAGTAAAAAAGCGTTGTTGATGTTGGTTTTCAAGAATGAATGCTTGCATTCAATTGCATTTTCTTAACCTCGCATTTCACAACTAATTTTAAATTCGTCTGATTACAAAAAAGGCGTACGTCCGAATTGACCGCGTCTATAAGGTTGATTAATGATGCCACTTCCATCTTCAGTTACAAAATCCTTTGTAGAAGATAAAGCCATTTTTCCTCCTAATGGCCAAGATAGCAACAACATATTAGCTTTCATGACTTCTAACATTGCAGAGCTCGCTAGAACCCCAAACCGCATATTCTGTTCAGTAACTTCGAAACTGAACGCGTGAAATACAGTCAGTCTGATTGAGAAATTCCCATTTAATCCCAAAATAAGCTGTTGACTCAGTCATAGGGATTATGTCGACGAGTCTTGAATATAGGTGCATTTTACTTTTATGAAACCTAGTCCGACAACTGATCGATTAATGAAGTGAATTACTGTTTATTAGTAAAAATAATCTTCACTTTCCCAAAGTTAACCACTTTAGACCTCCTATTACGATAACCAAAAAGGCAAAAAATTTAAGATTTGTCATCGTGAGAAAGCAATTGAAATTGGCTAATAGTTGTTCAAATAAGTGATAAAAGGGAAGGTCTTATTGAAAGTGAGGGTTCCAATGAGTCCTACTTCATTTGATTTTTGGAATCGGCTCCCAAAATAGCTACTTATTGGGGAGTTTATGTTTCAAGAATGAACACTTCGGTTCATATTTTTTCTTCCAGAGATCGGAAAAGAAGAGCTGAGATAGGTAAAAATTTTTTTCTTAATAGGCCAGTGCTCAGCAACCAGATCTCTACGAGCCACCGGACAAGGACTTTATGGTTGTATCCCTCGACCTTCTGAGTGGAATAGCCGAAGGCCTGGGAAGTCAAATCGAACCTCTTATGGCTAACAGCAACCTCATTAGCTTGCTTCATCAATGTGCTCAAGATTCCCAGTTGGATGTGCGACAAAGCACTTTTGCATTGCTTGGTGATCTCACTAAAGTCTGCTTTGCCCACATCAAGCCCCAAGTCGGGGCCTTCATGAACATTCTCGCCCAGAATCTCTCCTCGCCTAATATCTCTGTATGCAATAATGCTATCTGGGCTATTGGAGAAATATGCATGCAAATGGGTAAGTTGAATTTTCTGTTGTCTCTACCTTTAGACAAGGCGTTTTATCAGTGGGTGCTTTTTTATACGGAGGACTACTTTGTTTATTAAATGAGAAGAGGACTTCTAAAGCCTATTTGTACTTTGAAGTTCGGAACTTTTAAGCTTGTATATCCTTGTCTAAGAGCAGTCGGGCATTGTTGGTGAATTGGTATTGTAACGTTAAGATCCATTTTGAATACAACTTCCAGATTATCCCTTAGACTATTGTGTTAATCGCACTTGGACAAATGGGATTTTTTGCCGAGAGGGCGATGTGAGTGGGGAGGGGAGTCAATCATATCTAGGCCGCCGTGTCTCAACAGGAGTTTATCCTGTGAAATCCTACTATTGGCAAGAGAAGCTGTAAAACACGTCTAAAGGAGGTCTAATCCAAATTTATATTTTGTGAATCCAATGCTTCATAAATTTACAGAGATTATGTAGATGGTGGTTGCACAGATGAAAATCATACATATGTTATGCTTCTCTACTTTCATGTCAAGTTCTGTAAATTTCCATAAATAAAACTAGGTTTTTCTGTTATTTAAAGTAAGATATGAAAGTGGTCCATCTTCTATGCTCATTCTGACCATTTTAAACTCATAAGCATTTGCTTTTCTCTTAATTGGAAGGCTCTGTTGTTTATTCCCCCCACGATTTTTTATCACTATTTTTCAGGACATTTATATAGGGAGGCGTTCACATCAGATAAGCAATAAATTTTCCTGTTGCATTGTGGCAAGCTTTCACAACACTTGACTTGGGTGGAGGGAAAGTATCTTGGAGCCCATTTGATGAAAAATTCTTACTCTTCTACCTCTCTTGTTGATCATACTCAACCAGTAAAGTTGTGAACCTTTGAGAATCGATCTTGTGACCTCTGGTTTGGAAAACGTGCATGTCACCACTGGGCAATCGATACACTTGATGTTTCAAAATGTTTTGTCCATAAACCTGTTGTGACCTTATTTCCTACCTGAGTCTAACCGTTGTCTTAATTCGCAAACTGATTTAACCCAGTTTTTGTTCTTTGTGTGTTACTCATCTCCCGGTTTGTAAGCTATATATCGATTTCCTCTTACAGCTCAACTCCTGCAGTCCTCACCTTAATTAGTCTCTCTGTAAGCTTATTAGTCTCAAGTTTGATGATTGTCCTGGCTTTTCTGCTATTATTAATAAACTACTCTCATATCCGTCTCTTGTGTAATAGTAGTGGAATACGAAAATTGGGAAAAGCAATAGCCTAATTAGTTTTCCCTGCCCTGCGTTACAAAGCGGTATTGCCAACCATGAACGCTGGCTGATTTCAAATCTCAAAGTAGCTGTTTCGATATCACAGTATCTGGTTTATCGCTAATTGTAATACAAAGACATCCCACAATCATCTTTTCTACTTTCCCTAGCTATAAGACACAAACGTCGTTCTTAATTAATTTTCTCCATGATTCCCTCTAATACCTTTTTGTTGTTGACTACATTTGTCGTAGTATAACCAGTTTTGCACTGGTTATATGCTAATTACTTCATTAGTCATTACAACACATGCACACTTATTCCTCCCTATCCTCGATTTTCACATTCTTTTTCTCACACGGTTGATTCGCAGGGGTTTGCACGTTAAGCCTTGTCTGCCTGTTCAATGCTTTTCAATGAAGTGGGATTTTGTATCTAATTCGGTTGATCTAAATTGTGCCTGACTAGCTTTCGGTATTTACCGGACTGTCACTAATCTTTCGAGTAGTCCATTGACATAATACTATATATACTATTGCTCTGACCCAGTAGGATAAAGATAGGAGTCCTGTGGTTACTCGGTCGCATCAACCTGTGGATGAATAAGTGAATATTTCTGATGCAGTTGATGTGGTGTCCAGGCCCTTAGAGTCTGACTACATAACAAATTATCTTTGAGACACGATGACCTGAAATTATTGACTTTTTTAATCGTTTTCCTATCAGTGATACTTCATCGACTCGAATCGATCACTTGTCGATCATCCCTTCCTCAGAATTTCGCGTCCTCTCTCTCCGACTAACTGCAATAATTTTATGATCGTGGCTATTGCAGTTTGTTTCTAGATCGGAATTTATTGTTATTTAAGAGGATGTTGGGGTGTTTGCTTAGCCCTGGTTTGCAAACTAGGCAAGTGGGTAGCCACAGCTATGATGATTTGTTTCTGAACATACCAAATTATTACCTTTGTCCGGAGCTGGTTATCTGCCTTGAAATTGCTCTTTATACTTTTAAGAATGTAAGCCATCATGGCTAAAATTATTTCAGACCCAAAATATATTTTTGGGAGAAGTCTGGAGTGGTTTGCCTCAAGGGCACTTCATTAATTTCTCAAAGGTTACCCGTATATACTAATCTTTCTCTGTTTGGCTGTTAAAGATGAGTTCACCAATTAGAGTTCTGTACAGACTATCTGTCAACAGACTATAAATCAGCAACGGTGACTTAAAAACTTACTGAACAGGAATTGATAATTCATATTATTATTAATCCCTGGGCAAAACATGCGCTTGTCGTGTTTGTTCCCCTTTCTCTCAGCGTTCAGTTAACTTGGCCTATTTCTCAACCAAAGAAAGTCAAGACAAGGCTTCTTGGTAACTTGAATCCCGTAGCCAATTCTAGTAAAATTACCATTCTCAAATTTAGAGTGCTGGGTGGTGTTTCTTTTTCCATAGAAATTATTCCCATCCTAAGGTAGAGTCTTTTTTAAGAAAGCGTTTGAATTTCTGGTTTATATATAACGCATTTGAGGCAGGTTGCCCTAACGACGCAAATTACTGCCTTTATTTTGTTTTAATTCTGTATTTTTGTACGATGTTGGAGTCTGTCTATATATCTTTAAATTTTAGTTTATTCTGAGTTATTGATAAAGCTTTTTGGAATCTTAAGCTTCAATTTTCCCACAAAATGAACATTTTAAGATCTATGAATAGTAAAATTTTTGTTGGCAGTTTCCTCACTTAAAATGTGTTTAATTATGGTGAGTGATTGAGAAGTAATTGTCCATTTTGAAATCAAATAGTGTAACAATTTGTTTAAAAAATGACGGCAAGATTTTTTTGAAATTCGATTTGAACTTAATTATTCCTTTGTAGGAGCAGTGGTCTTGATTTTGTTTGGCGGTTTTTGCGTGTACTTCTGCGATGTTCCATCACTGTCTTTGCACTCAAGCAGCTCACATGATGGCGTATTGATAACTTGGCGCATTCTTAAACATTTAGGCGTCTTAGGACTTATTTTGGACCTGTTTCTCAATCATCGTATATTACTATCTGAATTAATAAGAGATAGAGCTTGAGAAAACGTTGGAAAGCAACTTTTAACTTTTGTGGTTAATTGGATCAGTGATATTTTATGTCAAATTTTAGTTACTAAAAATATTTAAACTGAAATTAACTTAATGCTTAATTTTTTGTTACTCTTGACAAAGAATGTAAATTCTACAGCTTTTAATCGTGGTAAAACATCTAAACACTTAGGAATAAGAAAGCCCAGTGTTTGAAATATTGGAGGATTTGAGCACCGGAAACGGAAGAATTCTATGATTAGGTTGTCGGTTTTCCCAGGTTTCAATATCCAATTCACTTTAGTTTATTAATGAAGGGCATTTTTTTATCCCGTTATCTTCCTAAGGTAATTCTAGCTAACACTCCCAAAATAGTAGCAAAGAGGAAAGAGAAATTTAAAGATGTTAGAACTTTATATAAAGATATCCAGTTACCTCGGAAAAACTGTGCACTGTACGAAGTTATTCTTTAGTTCGGATAAATAATTTAGTAATTGAACGTTATTTTCAAAGTAATGGGGAAGAAAACATTTTTAAAAATTCTGGTATCGTCAAGGTGAGAAATATTAATGATTTGCATACTTTCATTTCCTCCTTGACACTTTTAATACGTCAACTTTTGGTTTTTATTGTATTGTGAGTTTTATGTCATGCTAGCTATTTCTTGAAATTGAGTCACTTCCAAATACCCCTTTCTTCAAATATCTTAAAATTATCCTTCTCGCAACAATTTGCTTACGTTATTCCTTTATTTTTCCTTTCCTTGCAGGTGAAGAAATGCAACCCTATGCTTCCCTATTCATTGAACCTCTAGTACGCATAATCAACTGTCAAAATGCGCCTAAAACTCTCCATGAAAATGCCGGTAGGTGAACCTCTGGTCCTCATCATCAGTTTAATTAAATATCATCTCTATTTACTTGAATCACCGTGGCAATCTTTTCACGGCTTAGTTACCATCCTATTATTGCGCGTTTTAATCTTCCCCATTTTTGTTCTCTATCGATCAAGGATTATTTTTTATATTTCAGCCATCACAATAGGTCGCCTGGGTTACGTGTGTCCACAGCAGATTTCGTCCTTCCTACCTCTCTTCATTCGTGCATGGTACGTCTCCTTTCGCCCTTTCTTTATGTTGTCTGGTGACTCGATCTAGTTTCCGGACAAGCGTAGTCTGTGTGCGTGAAAAGGTTGACCAAATTTATGATTTACGCGTATTCTCCCGTTTTCAGGTGTCTGTCGCTGCGAAATATTCGCGATAATGAGGAGAAGGATAGTGCTTTCAGGGGGATATGCAACGTCATTACTCTGAATCCTCAAGGTGTTATTAATGATTTCCTCTTCTTCTGTGACGCTGTTGCGTCTTGGAATAATCCTAAGGAGGATCTTAAACAGAAATTCTTTGCGGTGAGTTCCCAATTTCAATCCACTTGTGATAATTATGTTAACCATTTATCTATGTCGGACAAGATAGTTTATAGTTTTGAATCTCCTCTTGTTCATTTTTCAGTGGAGACAGAAGAACTTGCGTTGGTACTTTCGTATATTTTTTTGTTATTTTTAAAGGCTGCCTACCAGCGCTATTCCTTTTCCTTAAAAGTCTTTGAGGATTAATTTGCATTGGTCATAATCTGTGAATGTTAAGAATTACAAGCTGATAAGTGAATTTTACTAGCCAATAGGATTGAAGCGTCTAAATTCTATTTCCTCTAATTCCTTCTTCTACAAACATGCTGTACATTTCATTGTTCTAGCGCGAATTTCCCTAAGGCTAGATTTTATGATTTGAGAAAGTAGAATTGACTTGGTTGAGTTTTTCGGCCATGATGTTAAGGTCTTGTTTATATATATATCAATGGTAGTAACGTAAAATTCTACTATTTTTCATCAAACGAATTAAAGATTTATACTAGAAGCCAAGTTGGTCATGTCTTTTATTCTGACCTTTCTAACAAATACTAATTTTATCGACACTACTGTCACCACGTAAACTAAGTCGTTTTCTTTCCCCATGTAGATATTGATCGGTTTCAAGACAGAAATCGGCGAAGACACCTGGAGCAAATTTTGGTCCCAATGTCCTCCAATGCTCCGCAATCGATTAAATAGCCAATATGGACTCTAGACACGTCATCTCTAGTGTCTTCTAATCCAGAAGTACACATTTGTTGACCTCTCTCTTTGCGGTTTATCTCAAATTTCAATGCTGTTATCTCTCAACTACAATACGCATCTGTCTCTCGTCCTCTGGTATGTTTTTGTCTCCTTTCCTCCTTGTCGTATGTTGTGAATTTGTTTAATTATCCCATCTCTGTTGTTTGTCTAGACTAAATCAATGCCAGATGATGGAGAAACCCGCTTTTTACTCACTTAACATCAAACATCAGTTTTGTCCCCTCGTCTGCTTGCTTTTTTTTCAATTTTCCCCTTTTTTCGTCGAGTTTTTCTTGTCAAGTCTTGTCGATTTCCAGTGGATTTCTTGTTTTCTGTTGATCGTTCACTCTATTTTTGCTGATTCTGCCTACCTCCCTCCTCTTTCTCTTATTTTCCCCTTACATTTTCTCTTTTTCCCATTCAATCATAATTAGGCATTTAAGGGGGTCTGAGATCATTTAGTTAGGGACGGGATAGCTTAGGGGGGTGATTAGTATACACAGAGATACACCATGAGAGCGTAGAGAAAGACTGCGCTATGGGGGTTCGAACTAAGGATTAATTGTCTGTCAGGGGCAAATAGGAAGCATTCACTTTCAAACAGGGATTTTAAATAAAACAGAGACATATACATTCATTCTTTGTAATTTAGGGACAAAATGAAAGATTAATTAATACGTATATTTTGGGTTATTAGATTAAGGATTTAAGATTTTATTATACATTTCGGCTCATATCTGCACATATACACCACTTCCTTTCTTCTTCTTTTGTAGTATTTTCCCATCCTGCCCTCTCCTTTCTTGCTGTGTAATTTCCCACTCCAGGAATATTTTAATGGAGCTGTGTCATTCTATTAAATATTTTCAAACCGTGCGCTGTGTAGTAGAGATCTGCGTTGCCTTTCAGTGTTTGATTTTCCATCGCCTTTCCTCTGTTCCCCTCTACCTTGATTTGTTTGTGTATGTCTGTTGAACAAATGAAATTGGCTAATAATGGATACCTGATACCGGACTATCTTATGAAAAATAATGGGTTTGATATTTGGTAAGGGGCTTAGTGGCTTGGTGGTCAATTTCGGTACTATAATATGGCTGGAGTTACAACTGACTCAGATCGTGTATAATTTGTAGGGAGAGGGCTGAGTGTGTTACCTCCAAGATAATTTGTTAATTTGACAAGGGCTGCTTGTGGGAATTTGGTTTTTCCATGGTACTGCAAAAAGCGTTTGCAAGTCTTGTTCATGGGATAGGGGGAACGTCGAAATAGTCTAATAAGGTGTGAAATGGGGAAGGGATCAAGAATAAGTAGATTATGAATTTAGAACATCAAGAGTCTTACATTCTGGAGTTCGTGTGTTTGTGAGGAATGATAGTTCTCTAAGTTATATCCTAACATTGAAATTGACTGTTTTGACTTCAGTTTCATGGGAGAAACCACGTCCAAGGTATTTGGAGTGTTTTGGCCAGTTAGTTTATTGCATTTTCTGCAGCCAAGAGCAGGCAGGTACGTTACAAAGATAGCTGAGAATACGATTTTTTAATTGGGGTGAGCTCTTTTCATAGAATTTAAAGTCACTTCATCTCATCGAAGGTCAGTCCACCGTCAGATCGATGATTGCTCTGTTCAGATCGAGTGTAAAGTTCAACATGAGTTCGTATATTGATAAGACCACTTTAGGATGTGAATTATCCATCCTGAAACGGAATAGTTCGTGTGCTTGAGCCATTAGTCTCAACTAACAAATTGGAGAAGAAGCAGTTAAATTTTAATATGCATATGTTAAGCAACGTGGGGGGATAGATAATTAGTTCAAAGGCTGAGAGATGAGTCTGGTAGAAAGCTAGGTTAGGTCAATAAGCCCTCATGAGTTAGAAATCATTCATTTTGGGGAACTCTATATGGTTGCAATTATAGAAATATCAAATAGGGAATTGAATATGTAAGAAATAATAAAGGATATGTCCGAGTATTTATAAACCTTGTTTATATTATACTGTTTAGGCAAGCGGAATCATAGCTACATAATTTGGGGAAAGAGTAGGAGATTTGGTCCACTCGTCCTCCAGTGAACACCGGTAAGTTCTGCTCAGTGTAAATGATTTCGTGTTTAAAAACTAAAAAAAACCTTCCCTGCGTATTCAAAAAAGAGAAGTTTTATAAATCCATCCGCACCTTTTTTCCCTAGCTTTCACCATCTCCCAACCGTTCTAAATTCTGGCCTAGAGAGTGTATGCGTAAATAAGCGCATTTTTGTAAGCTGTTTTTTCGAGTCTGAATTTATTAAAATGGATCTGAAAAAAAAGTTGATATCAGAGTCTCGATATGATCATTAGTTAGGGTTCGCATAGATTTAGCTTGAGCAATTATCAACAGAAACTTGGCACATAGATTTGATGAGCTTTGATCTGTCCAGCATTAGCAATTTTACTTACGAAACTGTGGCCGAGTATTTATAATGGAGAGAATATTAGTCTCGTAACTGATCGTCCTGAAAATATGACTAAGAAATAATTCAAATTCTACAAGACATGTGTCAGATAACTGGGGGGAGGTGGAGGAGGGATAGGAATGAGTCATGAACCATTGGAAAACTGAGCAAAACGATATTTAGGGGTTAGAAAAGGGGATAAATTGGCAGGCTACTTAAGGTAATTGTTAACTATGGGCAAGTCCCATATGTCGACAGTATCAACTTATCCCAATTTAACACACACGGAATGATGGTTAAATTGACTGCCTAAAAAATATCCGTTTCATAACGATCTTGAAAGAGTTCATTATTTTAGTGATTACAAAGCAATATCATTTATATAACTGAAATGATAGAACTGATAGGATTCTGCGTATTTTTTTCAAAATTCAGCAAACCGAAAATCATCTAAGGACACTTAATTTCCTGATGTATAACACAGTGCTACACTGTTTAATAAGTGCCAGAAAAAATGATACCTAATTTCCAATCAGGCAGGGAAGGTGTCAAAATAAAAAATACCAAAATTATGGGTAGATTTGAAATTCAGTTGAAATATTTTGCGTTAATATTGAGTTCTATAAAACTAATAGTATTATCCGTAGATTAGTTAAAACAAAAACAGGTAATTTTTATTGATGTTAAGATAGGAGTCGTAGTAGAATTGTGTAAGAGATAAAAAAAGTAATTGAAAGTGTAATACTTTTAAATATGGGAACTCCGCTAGGTTCTGAAAAGAGTTAATTTTTGTGACCATAGATTATATTGACCGGTTAATTGTAATGAACGATGCCATATATTTGTGTCTTCTAATAATTAAGACCAGGTAGTGGCTGATACTATAAAAGATGATTTTGTGGGTAGATTTTAAGATACTAATGGCAGAATATCGCAAACTTTTAACCTGAAGTTTAAAGTTGGGGGTCACCGCAATGGGTGATTTAGGGGAGGTTTAAATAATCTTCACATATGACTTTTAATATTTCGTGATTCATCAGTACACATTCGTCATATCTTGTATGTATCTAGCAGTTCTCGGAGATGCGAGGATCTGACTTCTCTTTTCCGCTAATATTTTTCGGATTACCAAATAATCTAATCTAATTTATCAAAATCGCCGAGTTAGTGAGAGGGATATTCATTAAGGCGAGGATTTGTCCCTTAGTCAAATTAAAAATTTTTCACAGTAGAATCACGGACAAATTCCCCAACATTACTCTTTTAATGTTAATAGGGCAACTCAGAAAATCTAAAATACAAATAAGATCTACCGGCTTTGTTCGCAATTTCGTAATTTTTCTACTACAGGAGTGCATGTCATATTTGGAATTGCGTTTCAATCAGGGTCCTGTTTAGTGAAGTCAACAAACTGTTTTACTGATGTATCAACTTGTTTTTTTAATATGTGTGTGTGCGCGTGCTACGGAAAAAAGGCTTTTCAGCTGTCGGGTGACAATCTGTACAATAAAAGGAATTTTGAACTTTTCATTTTAGTATTCGCACGTGAATAGTGATAACTAGAGGTTATAGATAACATACGATCTACAAAAGATGGGTATACGTATAGGATGAAATATTGACCGGACGATATATCAAATAATCTTTTCTTAGTATTGAGTGGACAGGATAAAATAACTGATGTCACCAAGTTATTCGACAGAACGCCTTGGTAACTAACATAAAATGTTTTATGCATTTAAAAGATAGTGTCCGCTATTGATACAACTATAAGCAAAGAGAAGGCAAACTAATACGATTAGACAGTCGCTTCACTACCGCCTTTTCAGTTGAATGTTTGTCATTCATTTAATAATGAATGATTAAGTCATTAGCATTTTTAGGTAGCCTGACATATTTACATAGGACTAAAGTAATAATATGTTCGTGATTTAGATTTGACTATAACATTATAAACGTTCTATAATTTTGTCGTCATTCTGCTATTACCTATGATAAATACTCTTACAAAATTAAAGATACAACAGGAGTGAGAATAATTACAAAACTTATTGAGTTAACCGCTTAGGTCTTCTTTGTCAGTTCTGCAAACGGCCTAATATCAAGTAGTATTTAGATCTCAAGTGCTAATACGCGCTTTCGACTTATATTGTAGCTCTACTGTTCCGAATCGCCTTGATCTACTGAATGCTCTTAGAGTAAATCTGGACTCAGTGTTGCATCATTCTCACATGCATGTTCCCCCCCCCCTCACCCTCGATCCAATTCTCCCTTATGATATTAATATCGTGAGGGATCGGTGACCCCAATAGATACGTTTATGCTTTCCATGCTTGGTCACCTCTAAATAATTAAAAGTTTCCCTTGATTTTACAGTTTATAATCAAAAGTAGTCAATTCATGAACAGACGTTTTCTTTCTAACCTTCCGCTTCTCTTATTACTGTGTTACTGCAAGAATAATTAAAGCAAGTTAACCGTAAAATCCATAAGAGTATAAATATAAACCTAAAAGGCATAAAGAGTTCAAAAGTGAGAGTGGGCGACCATCTTGACCAGAAGGCCGCAATTCCCTCTCAGCAAAGGGCATGAAAATGAGTATATTCAGGCATGCTAACTTCCCCATTGGTCTACGGTCTGAGTTCTGGCGTGGATTGCTAGCTAAGTACACTTCGAATTTCTCAGTGGCAACGTGGTTTGTGGCACATAGTACATTTCATTCATGATTCGAACAGGTGAGAATCAACCACATCTATTGATTTTAATGTGTTTTGCTAATTTGTTAAATATATAGCGACTTTGTAGTTTGCTCTTAGTCAAATGCTATCTTATTCCGCATAACAATTTTTCCCAGTTTTCTGCTCTTCAAATATCAAGTCTCAATCTTCTCTGCCTATGACTTTTCCATGACCCTTAAGCTGTTTTTCAACTTTTCCCGTAACCTAACAGTAGCTTATGGGACTTTACTTCGCAATTTAGCCACTTTCTGTTTACGAGGCTGATGCCTTCTCTCGGTTCTCCCCTAATACAAATATTCAGCCACTAACTCTGAATTCCTAACTTATGACAGTGACTACGGTTTAGTAAGTTTTCTCTGTCGTACAATACCTCTTATATTGTAGAAATCACCCAACAGACCCCCAATTTTTATTTTGTTCATATATATACATATATATATATAGCATTTCAGGACTTGTTCAAGCAGTTGAACCTAAGTTTTTTACTTAATCCAACAGGTCAAAAAATGGTTAGTTTTTGTTTCTTTTAAATTTAATAATGGGGAAGTAAAATATGACAACATTTCTCTTGATATTGTCTCTCTCCTTTACATTTATAGGACAATAGTTAATTTGGATTAGAGCTTCGTTCTCAAGATGGTTGGCGGACATTTGCACTAGCTGTCAGCATAAATAAATGAAGATCTTCATTCATTTGGATTTTCACATCGTGGAAAAGCATAAATCTCAAATCGCACAAACTAACAGTTTGAGGGGTGGCAAAACTCTCAACGTCGTAATTGTAAATTATTTGGCTGATATGATAAGCGATTTACAGCTTTAAATCTAATTTAATTTAGCCCTTGATTCCTTTTGATACTACTTTTTTCCAAAATGTTATCATATTTCAGCATTCAAAATGGGAACAACCATGGCACTCGATAATGGCTCATATTTCAATGACACTAGTGCTACATGACAGTCCTAGAAGAAGCAAGGGGTTGTTTAATTTAATTGAGAAATTGTCATTCTCCTTTTTACATTAATTATTTATCAAAATCCATGACAAATCAGATTCTTTATTATATTTATTATTCATGACAAAATTGCTTCCACCCATTGGAACACCTAGATAGTTCAAAGGGAATTTGAAGGGGGGTGGGAGAATTTAAAAAGCGAAAAGAAATTCCAAATATTAAAAATGCTTGACTTCACATGGGAGGCAGTAACGCAACGATCAATATGCATGTTTGTCATCTCAGGGGTAACGAGATTGATACTCATCGGTGCACATCCCTTGGTGAAAATAGCCAACCGAACTGTTTATTTCTAATCAAGAAGAGGGGTGTTAAGATGTGGAATTCTGACAAAAATATCTCTAGGACATCCTCTCTCTACCCTTAAGAGGTTTTAACATCTGCTGAATTCGTCAGGATGTCTGTTTCACATTCTCTGTAACAAGACATAATGTTTCTGAGCCCAAACTTCAGGTCCCAGTTCTTTGTTTTCCGATTTAAAAGTCCTAGTTAGGTAAATAGCTGTTTGCATTAAGGTAAATTAATGCAGTGCTTAGAGTTAACTAGTAAAATGAACTGGAAGCGGTTATACTCATCTTCATATCGCCAGACTAATTGGTTTATATTAGTCAAGGCGATTTGCTAAAGGAAATATCTTATGCTTACTGATTTGCAATTAATCATATACCAAACAAAAATGAACTGAAATGAGGTTCAGTTATAAAGTTCAATCAGAACGGTCAAACCGTCCTAGAACATGGAAGTTGTTGTGATTCTTTTAGAGAGTACAGAGCTTACGTCAACTCTGGGACTATTTATGACGCTCCTTTAAATGCTACAGGCAGTGTGATTGTGACGGCATACGCCAGTTCATCATGTTAGAAGAAGCGATTTTTAGATCCATCATTGTGCATAGAATGATTGGAGATATGAGTTGATGATTAAATGGAATTCCCAGATTAGGAAACCTTTAGGAACTTTACTTTTCCAAGGAAATGAAAGGCCTCGTGTGTAAAGAGTCTAAACTTTCTCTAAAACACGACATTCTGCAGTAAGCTCACTTGCGCAATCTGTATCAAATGAGTGGTGCTAGTAGAAATGCGGTGAGAGGATTAGAAAGAGACGCGTGTCAGCCGGGACTCGAACATGGGTCGCGTGCGTGGGAGGTATCCTCACACTATTGACGAGTCCTTGTCACCAAACAATCATCCTCCATTTCTATTCTTCAAATTCGAATTCCCCTCTCCCAAACCACTCCCCTCCTCCCATGCCTCGTTACACCATGCCATCACTCCTTCTTCTTCCTCCTCCACCTCTTCACCTGCATTTATCAGGCGTCAATCGGCAGTCAGCTTCGTATGTCTACCTCCCTTCGGCATTACGAGTCGCAAGTAACTTGTGCGCTACTAGCACAAGAGCACCAGCGCGTGCCTAATGTGCCTGAAAGCGAAGCATAGCCTGAGACGGTATGTGCAAAGCCCCCTGCCGCTGTCAGCGGGGCCGAACGGTCTAAGGCACCAGACTCAAGCGAAAACTTTCTGAGAATTCTGATCCTCGAATGATGGCGTGGATCCGACTCCCACCTCTGACATCTACTTTTCCTCTCACCTCAAACACATAGGTAAGCAGATCGTGTCTCAGCAATGGGAATTTTTAATTGCATATGTTGCAACAAATGTCTTTTCCACTAGCTGCCTTTCCAAATTTAGCCAAATTTAGGCATTTAAGGGAGATTTGGTTTGTGTAGTAATTCAGTCAATACATACGATAAGACGCGTGTAATTCTAGACTATTAATAACTTAGAACAATTAAATACCTCTTGTTCTCATTTAAATATGTTTACTCGTAACTTTCAGACTGTTTCAACGAAATAATTAGTACATGGATATTCCAGTATATATTGGGAAATATACTTTTAAATAAGATGAAGTAAGCGATTGTTGCGAATAATTTTCGCCAAAATCCGATTAATGACTTATATATTTCATTTTACATCAGGGTCCTGGATAAATTAATTAGCTGGAGTAGCTCAAGAAGTAAATTGAAATCACTTCAAGGCGTTTGACTTGACTAAGTGCATTTTAGAGGCTCATTTGCATCAGAGTGAAGAGAAGAATGATTTAGTTAACAAATTTCAAGGTTTATTCCACTTTCATGAAAAAAGCTCACATTCACTGCGTCCAGTTAATTACTGTTGACTTCCGGTCTATCACATCAAAATAAGTTTCCGTATGATATTGTTGATTCTAGCGGGGTTATAGGAGCCAACATGATTCTAATACACCGAAGCTAAGTGAAGTAATAATTGGGAATGGCTGTTGACTGGAAATTAATACCGAAAGTTTATCAGGCTCACTATAAAATGAGAGACTACTTTAATAAACTCATAATTCCTTAATAGAGTTGATCCGAAGTTCCTTCGCTCCAGCGGAGAGGGAAGAGCAGACAAAGTTAAAGATATTAGAACTTTATATAAAGATAACCATTTGCCTCGGAAAAATTGTCCACACTAAAAGGTTATTCATTAGTTCGGATAAACAATTTAATAATTAAATGTAATTTCAATATATAAGGGAAGAAAACAAAAAATAAAATATTAATATTTTCAGGAGAAAAATAATTCATAATTTACGTTTTTCCTGACACGTCTTTTTTACAACCGCTTCTTCCTCATGTGACTTCAAATTTAAATTCATCTGCAATCTTCTGGGCTTCCTTTTGAGGAGCGTTTCTGTTATTCTGGAGTTCTTTCGCATGCCTTATCCGATTTCCTTGATGAAAAATTGAAAGTGTCCAGCAGGAGGTAAGGCGGAGTTGATATTAGCGTTGATTTAGTTTCCGCTATATGTGGCCTCAGTAGACTTTTATGCCTGATCCAAATATCATCATTTATCTGGATTTCATGAATGACTTTTCCCAGCCGTTTGACCAGTCGTCTAGGGGTGAACAATTCTGAAGTCACAAGCAAACACGAGATCACCGACATTAAACTCTTCTCTTTTACGACTTTTGCAGGTTCACCTGTCTTGTTCTTCGGTATCATAGTATGCCTAATTGTTTGCTGGCGCTTTACCATTAAGCATCGGGTGAGCAATTGTCCTCTAGGTCAGTAGGAACTTTTGAATAACTTCCTACGTCGCTTCCTCCTATTTTGCTTTCAGCAGAGCCCTTTTGAACGTGTCGACAAATTGCTCTGCCTGACCGTTTGATTATAGGCTATATAAAGGGCGTACGGATGTGATCAATAGTTCTCTTCCCACAGTATTCCTCGAAGTGCAACTAGCAGAACTGTGTTCTATTGTCTAACACCAGAGTTTCTGGGAAACCATGCGTCGTGATGAGGAGATCAAGGACGCTGATAGTCGCTGTAGTATTTGTTGACACCATTGAAAGTACTTCTAGTCACTTGGAATGTGAGACCATCAATGGTAATTAAGCAATGTCATTGATAACACCAGAAAAATTAGCATGGACTCTACATCAAAGTGTCCCCATTGGGGACCAAGGCATTGATTTATCATGTGGAGGGCTGACAAGTAATTCTATGTCTTTGTCCGTTCCTGGCCGGTATGTATATCCCCTGCCCAATATTTTCATTCGATTTATTCCTGAATGACTAGAGTGAGACTATCGAAAAACTCTGCTTATGTGCAGTTGGCTTGACAACTCTCTCATTAAACATTAAATGCGAGTCAATAATAGATAATGCCTTAGGACGAAGAGTAAATCCAGCGAGTCGTCTTTTACGGATGGGGGTGGCCATTTTGTTTTCAAAAATTTCATGGCCTTTCCAATGGCTGAGTGTTCCGCCGGAGAGTTTATGAGAGAAAAGGTCCTCTCTCCATAGAAAGTAGGAGAGAGGAGGGAGAGCGCAGTCTCCCGCAGCTTGTGTGTCATTAGCCGCTTATCTGGGCTTCTCGGCACTATCTCAAATACCTTTGACTGCAGTTAGCCCTACCTCCATGCTGGTGAGATCATAGGCATAGATCGTTCTGATTCTTTTATGCCACATTACTATATTGCCTATCTGTAAGATTTTCTTCGATAAAACTTGTTTACAATGTGGCTTACATTTAGTTCCTTGCCGAATCAGCTACACTGGACAACGAGGCCGCTCATTTACCTGTACCGCCAGTGTCAGAACAAATTATTTTTGTGGGGCCGCTGAGTTATACTGTCTGTCCGTTTAAAGAACCGAATTGTAACTACATAGCTGTTTAAATTACTCGCTGTTGACATTACTTGAACCAATACCTTCAGTCTAATCACATGCATAAACGTATTTGAGTATCGGATAAATGAGTATGGTTGATTCGCCTGATCCCATAGCTTTATCTGAGACTATAGAACCACTGACTGAAATCTTGCTTTATTTTTTTCTCCCACTGAAACGATATGTGGAAATAATAACGGAATGCTTTCATTGGCTTTAACGCCAACTTTGATCTCAGAATGCCAGGACGGGAGCAGTAAAGTTGTTTTTTTTATTTATTTTATCATGCCACAGTTAACTTCAAACATGTAGCCATATAAATGCACGGACACCTACAATTATTCATACTAGCCAATATCCTTTATCTCTTGATGACCAAAAATTTAATCCTACAATTAAATAGGATTGCTGAGAGGTAACTCCCTGTTTTAAGCATCAAAAAAGTGTATTATTAATAACGTATTTTCTAAAAATAAAACACAGGGAGAACACATAAAACAGAGTTGTATTTGAAATTTGAATTGATGTTCCGTAAGCCTCATAGGAGTCCATCATGGAGTTTGTCATCTTTAAATTTAAATAACGGTTCTTGACGGTCTTTGTATCGATCTGAGCACATACTTTTGATAATGATTCATCGCCATCTTTGCACTCTAACAATTTGTTTTCGAATATCATAGTGTACTCCTCATAGGGAGTAATTTTCAGTCATTCTGCTTCAATTGTCATAGTCCTTTTTGGATCTAGGTGAGACTTGAACACGTGAAAACTATAAGAATCGATAAGGAAACGGAAAATTCAAGTAAGCATTTACTTGCATTTACTTACAAAGAACGGAATACTCATGAGTTTACTGACCCAGATTACCAAAAAATCGCAGAAGTTTTGGTCTTACATAAACAAGCACGATTGTAGAAATCTAACAATCGATACTCTAGTACACGAGGGATAAAGCTTGTGAATTTCATTCGGGTACGCACTGATTATAAATATTCTATTCAATTTCAACCAGTATTAGTTAACCAGCGCATCTGGAACGGTTGAGCAGTGGGCGCAGCACAATTATGAGTCACTGATGACCGCTGAGGCCAAGTTAAGGTAGAACGCACATACGAACGTGTATCTAAAGCGAGGTTAACGGAAGGTTTCGTTAATTGGTCAGAGGCCAAAGTGCTCGAAATTTGTTAAGGCTGATCACGAAAAACATTCTAATCATTCTCCTAAGCTCAAGGGAGAAATACCACTTCCTGTGCGTGTGATTCAAGGTCGTCGGAGCATACGAGACAAACCCCATAGTCCTTCCCTGCCCCCCCCCCCNNNTTTATTTATACCCTGTCGTACCAGCAACAATTGTCAGGCAAATGAATTCCCTATTTATCTACAATTTTGTTGCTGTGACACAAAGACTTGGAATAGTAATGCCGGCTGCGACAAAATTAACTCTCACCTTTGTCTATTATTTAAAAACGAAGGTCCTGACTTACAGTTTAATAGTTTTATTTTTCAGGTTTAGAAGTATGTTGGATATTACCTAGAATATTCTAATTATGAATGTGGAAGAGATTTTTATTTTAAATTTTCGCTTTTTTATTTTAATAAAAGTTCAACAAGAGATATGAGGGAGGGTATGAAGTCACTGTACGAAGAGGTTTTATTTCATTTGAATATTGGATTCACCAGATTATCTGCCTTTCACTTTTTGGGTATAGTTCAATGAGTCAAGTTCTAAAGTTAGTTTTTAAATTGTGGGGTATGATCCCCAAGTTACTGGGTTAACTTATGTCCACGATGTTCGGGTCTTAAAGACCAAGTTAACTAGATTGAGTTGTTGGTCATAACATAATAATAAATTGGTGTTTTAGCCTGAGGTCTTCAGATATTTTTATATTTTTGCGAAACGAAGCATATGATTTTGGATAAATCATTTGAGGCTACTAATTATAGGGGAATTTTGGTTGAAACCTCTTCAAGAATGAACTATTAATGGCCATAAACAAAATGGCCTTTTGTTTATAATGCGTGAATATTTTAATCCAAATATTGTGTGCAAATACCACGGTCGAATTTCATTTTCCTTGCTGGAATTTATTAAGATTTGATTTTAAGATGAATAAGATTTCGATGGCCTCGTTATCAATAACTTAAATAAAAATTAAAAAATGGAGTCGTAGATTATTGAATTTCAAAATGAATTATCGGAAAAGGACTGATAAATGTGTCATATTCTCATTTGAATGGAGTTATCTTTAGTTTCATTAAGAGTACTCACCCTTTCTGCATTTCATAAATGTACCACATATCCCTACTATTTACCTTGATGCATAGAATGCCGTTACTCCGATGCAATAGAAATTAACTTTCATATTCGCCAAGTCGGGGGTCTCGGGTTTGTTTATCCCAGACGAACACATTCAACGACTAGCCAAACGAAGAATGACGAAGTGCGATATTCTCATATTAGAGAAGCTGTTAGATATTAATATCCTGCAAAAAGTTAGCATTACAAATACCTCACTTTGTACGTTTTGGAACTATTCGTCTCAAAAATAATATAATACGGCATATTTGGAAAATTGACATTGACATTTAAAATTGGTGTTTCGTTAGAATACAAATAAAGTCGGAATTTCTCCCAACCGTTTAAAATTTTATTTTCGTGTTTATATGTGGGGAAAATGCCTAAAGAAATCTGTCTTTAAGGTTTCCTGAGTAGAATTATGCCTCTGTGGCTTAGCTAAAAACGATGAATTCGTGCTTTTCAAAGTACTAAAAATTCTTCCCTTTGGTCATTTTATTTCGTGACCTAAAAAATTAGGAATGCGTACCATTTTTAAGTGATGTGCGGGCCCTCAGTTATGGATCTCATGATAAACTCTCTTTAGGACATGACGACTTAAGTGTGTCTGACTCTCCCTGTCTTCAGGTATGTCTCACATGTCTATTTAAACACTATTAGTGCGTTCGAGATAAGGCGTGTTCCCTCTAGCACCTGCTGAGTTTTTCAAACGCTGGCCCCTATACACAACAGTTTCGCGAACTATTTTCAGTCACTGAGACATGGATGAATAATTGTCATCACGTAGGACCTACAATCCGCATGTCAATCTTATAAGCATTTAGGAACAATTTCTTTGATTGATTGAATTGAATTCCCATCAGTCTGGTAATGTTTAGACATTTAATGGCCTGTTTTATGAAGAGAACTGTATTCTAATGAGCAACCTTTATTAAATTGATAAAATTGTTTTGAGGATATATATATATTTCCCATGCACTTTTTTTCTTAACCTCAATTAGAATAACATATCACACCATGTGTATAAAAGGGATGGTTCACCCAAATTGCGCATATAATTCGAGGCATGAGATCGGTAATCCAATTTCCGAACTCTTGCTCAGATCAGCACTTAATTTAAACAACGCGCCGTATGTTGAACAATATCAGCGTCCTTAAACAAAGAGGGGAAACAAGTGACATTTATTGTGATCGAATATGCAAATTGAAGTTGCTTTTTCATCGGCTAAATTATCTTAATTTAATTGCAACACTTTCTATCCTAAAAAGTATACAGAATGTGCTCAAAAATTAATATGAACACTGTTTGCTTCTGACGTCTTTCGTTAGCCTGACGCATAAACTCTGACTGAATTTTTCCTATCAAATTACTTCTGGCGTTGCCTTGCCTGACTTAAAGGATCTGAAATACATCACATTGATTACAGATTTTAATCTCAGTTTGCGATTTTCAACAGCACCACAACATTCATTTGAATAGTTATTGTATATTGGTGTGGTTAAGATAATATTGATATAACTCCTTTAATTAATTATAAGGGATTCCATAGCATAAAGAGGTATTTAAACATCCACTTGGAGAATATGGACAATACCTTTGAACTTCTTCGTCCTGGAAAGCATAATTTGGTAACCTCTACTTCCATTATTTTTTATGGCAGAATAGAAAATACAATTTTTATTTTGAAAATACATGGAAGTACGATGAATTGTAGAATGGTCCTATGAAGGGCGAAAGGTGCTGTCATCAATAATTCTTTGTGAAGAACAATTTTCTTTAGTGTTGAATGTAATTACGTGCAAAAGACTTGAAGGACACTAGAGGGAACAAGTCTTAATTAGATCACATCTTAGTATATTGTCAACTAGTTAGACAAACGAGTTACATTTCACAATCATACTCAAGTCGCCGCCTGTCCAAAGGCTCGGATACCACATTGAGGACAAGGGACCTTACAGACATGGCTTTGTCAATTAAATTTTACAGTCATTCCGAATATACCAAATCAAACACTTAGTATCACGCATTATACCCCGGTACATCTCAGAATTCGGCTTTCTGGAGGCACTTGAAAGTTATAAAAACACTTCATAAAAAGCACAAAAAGTGTAAGTGTTGCACTTAGCATTCCGTTGTTCGACTTTAATTTTGATCTACAATCTTTATTCATTTTGGTTTCCGTAATTGTTACCTTGAGGATAACATCATGGCTTTTGTTATAGTGTACGGCCGAAATATTGTAAGGTGTGGTCAAGCCCTCTGCTGTGAAGTTTTCTACACTTGCTTGGACCTCAGGGAGAGGGAGATTTAACCAGACAGGACTAACTCCGTAATTGGGCATTTCTCGATGAAAATCATAACCTCTTTATACCCTTGGAACAGGATTTGTTCCAATGGTGATTGGCCGGAGAAGATTGAACCAATCATTGATCGGCACTAAGAGGTGTGTGTCAGAATATGATTAGTCTGACAACAAACTAATCGTTGAATAACGGTTGACCTCATCGTACTGTGACATGCTGATGATGTTTAATTATATTTCTCGTACGCGCCATAGAATTTCTTCACCTTCCCATCAGTTTCGTAATGGCTCTCAATGATAATCATAAACTGGAAGTTGGGTAAAAGCCAAGATAACTAGTCGGCATTAATCAGAGCAATTTAAAATAAGGCTCATTTTCCCTTTTAATCTCCTCAGTTTTCACACTGTTCAATAAACACTGGTCAAATATTTTCATAAGACTGGTTAAATTATGATTATCTCCCTATCAAGTGAGCTTGACGGGGAGTAGACAGGGCCCCATTGAAAGAAAATATCTCGTTAAATTATCATTATTCCTGTTTGAGGTGCGGTCCAATAAAGTGTTTGTTAAAGGATATACTATCAGATGGGACAAAGGTCTATAGAAATACGAAAGGTTAAAAGAGGGCCTAAGAAGCACAAGGTATTCAAAGTTGAGAGAAAACGATCATCTTGTCGCAATGGCTAATACTCTCACCCATAGCTTGGGATCTGACGATGGGTATGTCTCGGAATGCCGGCATTTCATTGGCCACTGTTCGCTCATGTTGTTCTAATTGGTCTGCGAGCTAGTAAGTGACCCTGTATCGACTGGCCAGGTTGCTAACTTAATGTACTTCCATTTTTCAGCACCAACCGCTCCCTTGACTGAAAACCGACAATGTTGCTGTGCAATGTCTGCCATTGACACAGAGTATACTGATACATTCTGCTCTACGTGCTTTGACAGTTCACCTAAACGGCGCGGGTGAATAAAACTTCCATCGATCCTTCTGTGGTTTTATCTTCAATTATCAATCACATGGAAGCATGTTTATCAGTATAAATAATCCTTAATAAGTTAATTAATTGATCAGCACTGCGGCAATTCCGCCTTCTCTCTGTTTGCGTCTCTTAAAACTCATTTGACCATTCCTCTGCAAATTAGTAATAATCTGTGTGAATGATAATTTTACTGAAAAAGGGGTTACTGTTGTGGGAAACATGGTCTACAGAAGTAGTTAGGAGAGAAAATCTCAAAAATAAGACAATATGTAATTAATGGACATGAAGGGCAATAAGAGTTTGATAGATACAAGTATGCACCAGGAAGCATTGAGGTGTACAAATGAAGCGAACATCTTGCCCCAATGCCCACTACCATCTCTCGCAGCATGGGGCTGATGTTGAGTATGTCTCATGTTCTACCCTTTCATGGGCCACTGTTCGCCCATGTTAGTCTTCCTGGTCGTAAGTGCTTCCGTATTGACTAGCAAGGCTGCTCAGTAGCGACGTTTTTGATGGTTTGTAATAGGTTTTCTGTGGAGAATCAACCATTGGTGGGATCTTTACCATTTTTAATGAGTCAGTCATCATCTGCTCATCTCCATACGTTATCCTCACTAAGGTATTAGTCATTATTATATGCGCGATCTTTGTTGGTCAGTTTCCACTCGGTCACATATCCATGAAATATTTTGAAAAACTTATTGGTGGCAGGTACTGTAGTATTACCTTCTTTCTAATATGCATTAGTACTTAGTATCCTGTCCCGGACCAACTTGCTCGAACCGAAATGTCCCACTTTGGCAATTCCCTCCTTCCCCCTACAATGCATCCTTGATCAATCTACTTCCTTCGACTATCTGGTGGTCCCAATTAATGTGAATAAGTCATCTCTGCGTACAATTTTACGCGTGACCCATATTTCATAATTAAAACCACTTACTTACTGTGCAGACGTTTCTTCACTGACTTCCTGTCGCATCCAGTGTTAGTCTTAAGACCTGCTCTACGACGTCCATGTGACATGTTAATTAGAACTCTGCTTTATTCTAATACACCTAGAAGCTAAATGAGTGGCTGAAACTTTCCATGCACTACAAAGTATGTAGCACTTTCGCACATCGAAATACTTTATTTCGGTTAAGTCTTCTCTAATGCACCAGAATGCCCTTTTGTGATCAATCTTTTAGTTCAATTACTTCAAATCTCAGGTGTTGAAATCGAAATTCTCATATCGCAATACTCACGAAAGTCCTGCTCATATTTATTGACCATTGCCATTTAAGTCTTTGCGGGATGACATTAGGACCAAAATTACGGCACGAATTGTCACCCAACCCAATTGGATCTTTTCCCCCTTTGTGTTTACAAGTGATGTTGTGGAGACTTGGTAATCTTTGGGATATTAGTATTAGCGGATCTCTGGTGCTCTCTACAGCCATCGCCGGAGCTTGCTCTGGTCATGCCTATCGACTTTTTTCTCTCATGTATATTTGACTCCCCATGTTCTCGTCCTTCTTCTTCTAAGGTGCTTTTCCATTTGTTTCAGTTATATAGCTCCCGCATATCGAGTTTCTCTCTTACAACCAGGTCAACTTTTAATTTACCACATCTTCTTTGCTCTCCCTATTACAAGTACCCGGCCATAGTCTCTATCTCATCCCTCCATTGTTGTAGAAAGGCTCGCAGAAGTCTGAAAGGGGCAATAGTGTAGCACGTTTTCTCTACCATACGTCGGTGTCTTCTAAGCTCAGATTAGTTACTAGTATTTTAAGGGATTAATATTTTGCGAATAGGCGGAAAGAACTCGCTTTATGAGGGCTAAAGCATAAGCAAGAAGTGAATTTCCATTGTATCGCCACAGTGACTCACCTGAAATTCTGTGTAACGCTGGATAAAAATATTAAATGGAGGTAAAACATTCTAATTCTCCGGAAATCTACCAAATTCGGTGGACCCTAGTTTTAGCGAAAGAGTTAGCATGTTTGTTCTTCCTGTTTAAACAAAAATGGAGTACATTATTACATCATTTTATTCCTTAACCTCCATTTCCAGTCAGTAGGGGTGTAGTAAGTATTATCCACTCAGATTTGGAAGTTATTCACTACAAAAATAGGATGAGGAGAAAGACGGTGATGAAAGATGCCTTGGAGGTTGAGATGCAGAAGGGTAAAATGGTCGTAATATAAATGATGCTCAAGTTTGCGTAAGCAGCCTTAGAAATAACGTAAGTGTTTGCGTATAGTGGGAGGCGACTAAGTGGCACACAGGTCAAAGCAGTGCATAAAAGCTCAAAATATAAATGAACAATTTGAAGGTGAATGATAGTTTTGTAGATGAGCGTAACGACACACATATTGGAGTCATAGCAGATGGTCAACCACTCCAAGCAGAAACACACGAGCTGAGAGCAGATTTCGAAACGAGTTGTCCAAATCTATGTAACTAAAAGTCACATATGCGTAAAAGCACATACTTTCAGCGTTGTAGCCTAACTTATTCTGTCTGCCCATATAACTACTGGCAAACAGGTTTGCACTTCAAGCTCAATCAGACTAACTTTATTGCTCAAATACTTTATTAAAATAATTCTAAGATGGAGATCTTTGTACAAGAAGTATGATTACTTAGACAAGGATGTAAACTTAAGTTCAATAGAGTACGCTGTAAAACAGGTATGTTGAATCGCAATTTCCAGAAGGTTAGTTTTCCATATATAAAGAATGTAATAAAGAAAGTCTCTCCCCACATTATTAAGCCTCAAAAGGATAAACAATAAATAATAAATAAATAAATAAACAATAAACAGATAGATAGAGCGAGGAGTCAAAATCTATGCTCTTTATGGCAGTAGTTGCTCAGGCTCAAAGGGAGAAATAAGATATTTGACTCGAACACAGCTTTTCCTCACTTTATTAAGAACCACGTTTTGGATACAGACTAATCATTTTTATCCAAGGAAACCTAATTCACTATTTATCATTGTTTACTCATAAAATTTACTTTTTGTTAGAATGTGCCAAAAATATGAGCAATTGCTTTGCAGAATTTTGAGCAAATTGTCGAAATTTGCTTAATCCCGTGCTATTATTATTGAGTTTGGTGGGGGCCAACTAACTATACCGGTCAATAAGGACTGAATATCGTAGACAAGCGTTTGCTGCAATCCAAGTGACGAAGGCTAAAATTTGAATTTTTGACTTTAAACTACTCATTAAGCAAATATTGTACAACCCAAGCCCAAAAACTCAAATGAAGCAAGACTCTTTGATACCTTGACGTTGTTCTCTGTAGCTCTTTGATCCCCTCCCCTTTAATCATTTACTGGACTTATTGGACTGTCATTCGATGTCAATTGCTTTCACAATTAAAACTGCCAGTTTTTTGTATCACTGTGGATAATCATAAATTACAAACTACAGTAACAATTCTGAATTACAATCTAAGTACTTAACAGACATCTAGTGCTAAATTTGATCAAATAAAACCGGTCAACGAAACACCCGAATTTTAGTAATTCCACAATCAATTCACCTTTTTCAGAAATTTGGGCTCAATGACTGGCTCAGTCTTTCATACATTGGTGGTGGTAAAACGTCTTCGAAAATCTAAAAAGAAATACATAAAGTACATTTATAATCATCCAAATGACTTCATATTAAATTCGCGTGAAATGGAGAATAATTTACTTCTTAAGTTGAAACATCAGATGCACATATATTTGCATGAAATGAAATTTGACTTACATCAATGAAATGTCGTCCTAACCACATGCACCTTTCTGTTAATTGAGTCAAAAATCCCCTCCGTTTTCGATTTATCTCCTCAGAGCTATCTGCTGCTTCAGCAGGCTCCCTTTCAATCTAATGAGAAAGAGTCATGAACGGTGAGAAAGGTGAGCTATAAATTGGACCATTTGCTCGTGCAAATAGTTAATTAGAATGAAGAGCTGTGTTTTAGAAGTGTAATCACAGCCTTTTTAAACCACCTTGCTGAATATGCATATTTAGTATTTCAGCCGACTTTCTCCATCCAAACACACTCAGTTTATTAACATTTTCCATTACACTTTTAGCATGAACTGAGAAAATTAGTTTAAAATTGCTTGGGTAACGGCACGAATTGCTGTGGCACAGTGGTTATCCTGCCCGTCTGTGAAGCCAGAGGTAACGAGCTCGATGCCCATCAATGTACACTCATTGATTGAAACAGCCAACCTCGATGATTAAATCTCACTAATAAAGATAGCGGCAGAACTCGAGCTTCTCACGAGAGTGGCTCTATGAGTCTACTCCTCCCTACCCAAAGTGGGCGTTGGGAAATGTTTCCTAAATGAGCCTAGGAGTTATTGATATTGATATTGATATTATTGTAAATCCCTCTCCAGTCTCACTCTTCAGCATTTTCCTCAAATCAAGGTTATTAAAATAGCATCTAAGGAAATTGACGTCGTCGGTCTGACCAAAATTAGATTAAAATAATGAATATGTTATCCACACCGCAGCATTTATGAATGCCGCAAAGTGACAGCGCATGGTCTGGTTAATCCGCAAACATGCAGTCCTCATAATCAACATCAATGAATTCATAAGATGCGCCCATTGACGACAAGACCAATGTTTAAGGTTACACTGGCGATCATCATTAATCGGCTAGCTGGTGGCTATTATGAGCAAAGTCCGTGTAAGCTGGTCGTCTAAGATTTGCAACCGTATCTCAATTACCAATTGACAAAACTCAGGCTTAAAAATACTTACTCCAGCAAATACCAGGCCAAGAAATGGAATAACGTGCAAATCCTCCGACAATTCCTCAACGATACTATTTACCACGTCTTCCGAAAGGCCATTCAGATTGGTCTGTAAATAATGTAAACGGAAGATGAATTTAAAGTGACGACAGCTACAGATTCTTCAGGCAAATTTTACTTGGTTTCAAACAAATATTTATTTACCACGCTCACTTAACTTCAGTTTTAATTAAATCTTCAGAAGTATTTTTATAGTTCACTTTCAAATTGATCTAATTTTCTATACCGTGAAAGATTGGCCTTACAGTTTCATTGCATAATGTGAAACCTGTTCGGATTGACCGTGGTTGGACCAACGCTTTAACCTCTGGCTCTCAATAGCTCTCTAGTTTCGACTATCTCTCTCTGCCCATGCAAACCGCCGTTTTTATTCAATCAGTACTCAAACTCAACTGTCTCCCATCTTCCTCTCTCTCACTTTATCCCAAATAACAACGGCCACAGCAATTTCGAATGACCAAACACTCGTCATAACTTGTACAGTTATATAAGTGACAAATTTACTCTGCCTTATTTTAGATCGAAGTTAATACACCAAATATCTCAGCGGTTAATGTGCTCGTCTGTGGGATCAGATGTCACGAACTAGATCTCCATCGATGTCACACCCAGTGAGCTAAATTGCCAACCGCACTGGTTAAATCCAACTAACACACGGAGTGCCACAAACCGACTTTCTTAGCAGGTATGCTCCATAAGGCTATTCCTTTACCCAATATGGCTGTAAGATAGCACCATTCTAGTTGGCTTAGTTGCGAGTTCGAACTGGCAATTCGAATGGCTGTGGTGACCTGCGAACCTGACCCTAATATTAACGACAAGTGCTAGATCCCTATTTTTACCCTTGTTCCACCGCGCTTCGTCGCATATGCTGAAGGCTGACGTCCTATATTCTGACTCTAAAAGTCATAATTAGGAATGGCTTAGTCAAGAACAGTTTCTCTACCGGATATCGGGATGAATAAGGTTGTGCCCATTGGTATCTGTGTTTGGCATCTCATTATTTCATTTCGGCTATAGTAAAGATTATCGTAATGGGAGGATCTAAACATTGGGAAGGCCAATAAAGTGCTGAGAGAGAATTAAGGTGTGGTAAAATGTAACAAAGGCTATTGTATTAAATATTAAATAAACGGTGATTCCCTAAGTTTCTACTCGCAAGCTCAAGTTCAAGTAAAACATCAACAAATTAATAAGTGAAAAGGAACTGCTGCACGTCGTAACAACTACAAGCGTTTTAAATTAAAGTTTTCAATGTGGATTATGAAGTAGAATGGCAAAACCAAAACTAACCCTAATTCTTTTTTCGACAAATCCTGCTAGTCTAATCGTAAAAACTATTAAATCTTCTTCGGTGGTTGCTATAGAGACCGCTAAATCGCTATTTTCGGACTGTGTGTCGTTTTCTCGGGCCTCATTTATTGGCGATACATCTGGTTCACCGAGGTTATTCCAGAATGCTCGAATTTGAAGTCTATCTCCAGGGTTCCACTAAAGGAAATAATAAATCAGCATTTAGTCAAAGCTATGCAATTAAATGCGTCACCTCAGTGCCTTAAACTCACGCATCGAATACGTTTTTTTGTATTTTCGGGAGGTAATACAGTTATTCGGCGGCAGCTCTTTCTATCAAGTGGGCAACTCTGGTGTATATCAAACCAATCTTTTAAACAAGTATAACAGTACCGGTGCAGGCAAACATCGAGAGTAGCTATGGGAGGAGTAATATTTTCACGACAAATGGGACAAAAATTATCACACGTATCCGATGCACCGACGTTATCCATCACACTATAAATTTTCGAATAATGCTTGCAAAATGGAGTATATTAAAACAACATGCGTTGCTTCAATCAATATTTAACTTTTAATTTTTTTAAACATTTCCAAATGTATGAAAATTTCCGACAGTTGAGAATAATTAGCATCAACTTTCTCCAAATAATAAACTCATTTTGAATTGGACTGTTGCCGTGACCCATTTCTATTGGCTAAAGCGAAATCAGGCAAGCATATCTTAATTGAAGATGAAAATGCAAACACGAATAAAATAAATTGAATTCATTTCACTAATTAATGGAAAAACTCTCTGAATGTAAAAATGTAAGAACAACTCAATGTCATTTTGACCTTTAGAGGGTCATTATTTTAATATTACATTTTTCGAAAGTGCTAAAGATTTGGACTCGCGGTTAATATGCGATTTGATAGTTACATTAAGTAAATATTTCCTCTACAGGTCTTGGTTAAGGATCAATTTTTTCGCATGAAATACCGTTGCATCTCCCTTTACTATTCTAGCCATAATTTCATACTTTTCGAGAGTGGACTCCTAATAATTATTGCATCTGGTTAATAATTCCACTAATTTTTCGGTATTTTGAGGACACGATTTGGAAAAAAGCATAAGTGGCTTTCAAATCTGGATGCAGCACGGATTTTAATGATTATATCCCGAACATTTTACTGTACTCATCTTTTGGTCTGATTTCTTTTAGTGCATAGTTCACTTGAGGCCTTTAATTCAAATCATTGAAAGGATTCCCGATAACGCCAACTTTCTCTTCGTTTCTCAGGGCAGCACTTCAGATTGATCGCTGATCATTGGTAGATCGACCCACTTATTCGCTACATCTTCAGCATTCATGAGTCAGCGTGACTTTACAATCTTCATCACACTGCTGGAGCAACTATATTAATCTCAGGCTCTCAACTCTCAACTCTCCACCGGTCTTCTCTCTTTATTCCCCTATACCCCTCTCTGATATTTACCGTTTCTCAACAACAGCCCCTACTCAATTGTGCATTGTCTCCTTCACTTTACTCGCAGTAACATAGGCCACAATAGCTTACAATTGACAGCGAATGGTGGGCGGATTGATCCACTTCTTCTTTACACTCCCAGTGTAATCACACTGACTTAACAGAACTTAATACAATTCGCACAGCGGTTATTTCCGCTCTCCCCCAAACTACTTTTATTGCCTCATTTTGACATCTTTTAGTAAATACTTACAGCTGGTTTAGTTTTGATAACCTGTAAATTGTTTCATGTGTGCATTCACTATCTTTCCTTTAATGTCTTTGCATTTCATTTAACAACCAATGTTAAGGTAGAATTTGTCATTACTTAGTCGATATTCTCAAAATATCTTTACTTTAAATGAGTGCAATTTTGAGACATTACGTCAAACAATTTTAATTGGAGTAATAATATCAAAATTGGAATAAATAGTAAGAATAAGTTGGATTGTTGTTTTTCAACTACAGTTGTGCAAAACCCCTTCTTCGTCTTCTAATGCACCCCAGGACATAGTCCATCCACCAACTGATGCATACAGTTTCGTCAATTGCAACTCCATTCTTTTCAAGAAATGATTCAGAAAAAATCCAAATTGTTTTGATAAACTCGTGGTTACACATCACACGATCATGATGTTAGATTGATTCGAAATTCTCATCACCTTTTCCGCTTCTTCAGTTTAGTCATGCGGGATTCCAGGGCAATTAGCACTTGCCCAATGGTTGCAGATCGATTAGAGCGTTCGAACCACGACTTTTGTCAATTCCTCCACACTCGGTTTGAAAAGTTCATGTAAATTTCAAATAGAGTCAGTCTGGGAAAATGGGCAATTTCTTCCGATGACGGGGCAAAACTTGTCAATATTAGTAGCCTCTTTTATCAAAGATTGAAAGTGCCACTCAAGTTCAAAAAAGCCGCAGGCGATCAAGAATTGCCCGGAAAACACCGAGACTTTATCGGTCAGGTGAACAATAGGGAGACGCCCAGAAGGCAACACATCAGTAGTCCCAGAGACTTCTTCACCAACTACAGTAGGAAATAGAAGTTGGGAGGCTGTGCAGTTGAGCAACGGGTATCAAATCAAAGAACACAAGAAAATTGCCTTAGAAAGTGTTATCAACATTAGGAATCCTTTCCCAGGGTTCTGGGAAAGGTTCTGGGAAACCTTTCTGATGCAAAAATATTAGCCAATGAACTTGTGAGCAAACTCGCAAATCCAATTCAACTTCAGTCAAGAAAAGTATTGCACTATGAAACAAAATCTGTTCTACAAGTAGGTGGATACCTTGTTATCAACAAGACTTTTGCACTTCTATTTCTCCAGTCCTATTAATTTCCAATTCGGACTTAACTTCACGGTCGATTAGTTTCTGCTTCGGTGCATTCGAGTCTCAAAATTACGTCGACAAGTTTATAAATAGTGCCACATTATCATTTATCTACTAGAAATACCGATTTAAGGAAGTCTTGGTTCAGATTGCTAAAGGATAGTACAGTTCACTCTATGTGAAGATGTCGGTATTTCTGATGGTGAGATCCTCCTCCGCTGATAGGAATAGATTAGTTGTGTCCGAATATAGGCAGATAAGGCTAATAATGGATAATTGAGTTAACGTAATACAAACAGAGTGTTCGAATAGTGTAAACTCATTCACTCTTGGGGTTAAAGAATTTCGATTTATTTCACAGCAAAATATGTTTCCATAAGCCAGCATCATCTAAGGTGGTCTTGAGATGACGATAAAATGAAATAGAGCACCACGGTTTGTTGTTATTTATATAATCTTTTTCATCTAACATTATTTATCACACATTACGCATTACATTATTATTATTACATATTTCGCCTATTTCTTTCTTAATTTCATTCCATGGACCCAGAATATGCGAATTTGGTAATTACCTTTACCTTTCAACTACACATTGGACAGACAATACAACTGTGGTTCTGGCTATGAATTCTGAATCACCTTGTCGACATTTTTACGCCATGCAAATAAAATTGTTAGCTGAGCAAATTATCGCCATATTGCCCTCCTTCAAATTATGAAGTTTTCTCCTGAATTCCCCATTTGCATGCATAGTTTGAAAAGGGAATAAATAGTCCATTTAGTGGAGACAAAAATATTGCTCCTGTGTTTGACGCATCTTGGTTTACAAGTTGGTGTAAAGTGACCCTTAATGGATATGTTTATATGTGATTGCCGCCTTTGTTACCAGTATTTATAATGGAGGTGGGAGATATCTTGAGCACGAAATAAAATCGGAGCAAAACAGCCCAACCGGCATGGACGCTCTTAATTGTTTTGATAGGACACTTTTTGACCTGCTTACAAGAGATTTTTGCTCCACGATGTCCAAATATATCAATAACTTGGATTATCTATTGGATGCTCCTTAATGAAGGCTAACTTAGACCACATCTCCCACAGTATAAATCAACAGAATTACAGTAAAAATTACAAGCAACCAAACCTTCAACAGTAGTTGGATGGGCGTCACTCCACCGAGTTGAACAAACAATTTGACTGCCTCGTGATAATTGGTTAGGAATCGTCAGAGGATTTTCAGAGCGGCCGTGTGAAGTTAATACGGTCCTCATCCCGTTTTTATTTATCCACAGGAGAGACAAATTGCGTCTGCTTATGTCCGAATAGATGAAATTATTGAGAGAAATAAGTAGAGTTAAATCCGTTGGCTAAATTGTGTCTGTTAATATCGGAGTAGATGAGCGCATTGAAGTTAATTGGTGAGCCATTACTAGTCTGCTTTAATGTCTCTTAACAGGTCCAAACTGGGCGACTTCTCTTAATATATCCTCCACTCTTCATCTTGTGACAATTATTACAGTGATGCCTTTACAGCAACCCATAAAATCACCTGAACTGAATTCGGTACTCAAATTCTGACCTCTACACTCATGATTGGGATTCGATACATTTTCACAAATATGCTAATCTTATGAATAATCAATGATAAATTGTTAATCATAATTTTCTTAGGTAAGAGGCATTCATTTTTATTCGACACAATATTTTTTTGCAAACACCGAAACATGGATTATATCAGACTGAGCGAAAGACAAATTACTGCGGCTCGTACTGAAGTGCAGAATTTAGTCGGCATGTGAAGCTGCCATGAAGGAGTAAACCAACACAACTTTGCCCGTTTGTATACAAAACGCATATATTTTACTCAAATTATCTGTAGTGTGAGCTATGGTCTTTGACCTTCTGCCTCTCGAACTGAGTAATTGAAAATTGGTGCGAGGAATATATAAGTAAATGCCATTTGATTAGCTCCATGCCGCGCACTCACCCATTCAGCGAACTCTTCTTGAGCTCTGAAAGTCGGTTCCACCACCCAGTCACATTTTTCGCTTTGATTGAAGTCGTCAGACCACATTATCGCATGTTTCTAGTAATCAAATGTCTAGATGGAAATTACAGTTAGCAAAGATTTGGTACCAGGAGTTAGGAGCCCACAGCTTTATGCGGAAGTGCGTATGAGCGCGCGTTTTCCAAACAAGTCACTTCACTATCACCGCCTTCACTTGTAGTCCATTTTCAAGTTGTAGTCTATTCAAGATTACGGCAGCAATGTCGAAAACCTTGGAAAGGAAATCGGGAAGATTTTTGACAACTTCGCTTGAAGATAGCCATTGTTCCAGCAGTGTTACACAAAGAAGCACCAAAGGGCGATTATGTGCATTAGGTGGTGGAAAATTCAAAATGCCTGGAGTGTTTGAAACAAGAAATAATAAACACAGATAAACATAATAATTATAAAATTGACTCAATGGCT
>CAADRB010000005.1:6139482-6182458 GCA_900708905.1 Hymenolepis diminuta | reverse complement strand
ATCAAATATTACTTAGAAATCAGCTTCAGTTGAGTCTAATATCAGCTCGACATAAACTGTAACTGTTTACCATGTTTCACTCCGTCTTTGAAGTAACTACTTATCTCGAGGGCTGGAGGGTCATGAGTTCAAATCTGGAGGGAAGCAGCACCAGTGCAACAGTAGCATAGCTGATAACTTAGATGTCACCAAAGTCAGAGACTACTGATTTGGCGCAGACGAAAGCAAGTCTATGGGACGACACAACCAATTGTACGTCTAATTTTTAAGGAGAGGGGTAGCCAAATCCCATTTTCACATCATAGAGGCTTCAGGACGCTACTTCCCTGAAAAGGTCATAAGAACAACCAAGTCGATCGACCTCCAATAAACTTGTATTCCTTTTCATAATGGACGACATTTAATCATGCACAACTCCTCCGATCATTTAAAGCACAGAAGTTCGGGCGGAATGAAAGTGATAAAATGCACGAGGCAGCCATAACAGATCTGCCATGTCCTCCTACAACCAATTCTCTAATGGTCTTGCATCACCGAATTTCATCAACCGAGATCACGGACCAAAACTGTGGTGGCAAAACTGTGAGAAGTGAAAGAGAGGGAGGAAAAGACTTCATTAGTATCTCTGTCATTAAGCAAATATATTGAAATGGTATGTCCAATTATTCAAGTTGATCAACTTGTCAATGAGTTCTGGATATTACAAGCAGTATTAACAATCAAGATCCCAACATACGGTTCCTGAATTTGGAACTTTTGAGCATTCGAACTTTATGTGGTAACCATCCTCATTGCACAAACAAATGAATGCACAGGTCAAATGAATGAAGTAAGACCACTTTCACATCCCTCCCCTTTGCCTCTTAATGCACTTGTTGGAATTAAGATAGCAACTAACAACAGCAACAACAGTCACCAATTTGTAGCTGTTTCAGTAAGAGCTGACGCCTATTGTGGAGCAGAAAACCAAGATTTGATCAGACCAAAATGCATTCAAGGCGGCCACAATGAGGACTGACGCGGACGAGTAAGACCGGGAGAGAGGACTGAGGAACGGAGGAGATGAGAGAGAAGCATAGGAACCGGTCACTGACAGGCGTGTGTTAGGTTTTGGGCGGAAAACTTACAGGTTTTACATGCCTTACATGAGTCACTTAGATAAGGCCGAGCGAGAACATGAGCGCAAATGTACCTTTAAGTGAAACAAGGCTGCTATAGAAAGGGCGGAATCGATAGGCTCGTTCAGACATGACAGATAGGGGTTTTGCGTCATAGGGATATAAACGACCTCACTGCGGCTTCGTGGACGAAAACCCGAAGCATTGTCATAGAGAATGCCAATAAAGAGTACTTCTGCAAATATATAGAGTCATTCTTCTGCCTATTTTCCTTTGTTCACTTGATTTCCCATGATAAAAAATGATATTCGTTTCACTCTATCGTGAGTAACAATAAAAAGTGCTGTGTATTCAGAGTCAGGGAGCAATCGGGCGAATGACCATTTATCTACTTTCGCCTTCTCTCTCCAATCTAAAATATCGTCTTAATTGAAACATGCACTTATATTCATTATTGAAGAAATTATTTTACCTCTCGACAATTACTTTGATTTCTCTTTTAACCTCCAGTAGAAAGGAAGTGAACCTATTTCGACATTTCGAACATTACTTAATAATGAAGCACATAAGAATAATTCTTGTAAGATAGAACACCCCTTCATAATTTCAGTGCTTGAAAACCTAGTTTCACCCGTTATATCTATCTATCTGCTCGCCAGATATCGCTTATCTACAGTTGACTGACCCGATGGAGTGAGTGAGAGAATGGGGGAGGGAGGGTGAGAGAGAGAGAGAGGGAGAGGGATAAGACCGAAATGGAGTTACCCCAAGACACTTTTTAAATATTTGAAGGACATACTTAACTCTTAGATCGATGTGGAGTTGCACTACCTATCCCGATGTTCAGCCCAACTCCCACCTTCTTATCGGTTAGACTAATAGACTACTGTGAGAGACCACCCAAAATATGAAATTCTTCTCTCCCAAAAGTGCATAGACTTTCATTCTAATCAAATCTATGGCAAGCCAATTAACTATCTTTACCGAGAACTTCATAGAACAATAAATTTGAGATGGTCTCAAAACGATCCCTAGACAATTTTCCATGAAAAAGATGCATTTCTACTTAAAATATGTAATAAGTGAGTGTGGTAACAATAGGAAATATCGCATTCATCCTCCTTTTTCCCCACCGGCACTTACACATTTAATGATGATTAAAAAGTGCTATTGAGGGATAATCCTAAATTTCCTATTTGGTTTTTATAAGCATTGTCTTATTTAAATTCTTCATACACAGGTATAACTTCAACTTTAAAACTATCCTCCCATGACTCTTTTGAACGAAATTTGGCATTTGGCCGCAATTATACCACCTAACCGACGCGATGATCTCGAACAATTTACACCCTCCCAGACAACTCCTATTCACCTACCATCGGCCTACCTCCTTCATTGAAACCGAGTTGTTTGGATGGTATTACTTAGCACTGACAATATTATATTTCTTTATTATCCAGCAAATACTGTCGACAAATTAATCGCATGCTAAATAAATTGGTTCGGGCAGATGAGGATTGTAACACCTTCATTCGCTTATTATTACTTTTCCTTTTATACCTTTTAGAGATAAATTACACATACTTATCGGATTTTTCAGCTGCTTTCTGGTCGTTTTGTCCAAAGGGCTTTCATCTTCTATTGTCTTACCTCTTGTAGTCTACGGGATGCCTAAAAACATAGATGAAGGCGGAAACCAAGGCGGTACTCGGAGGAGGGAGTACCGTTCGAGAGTTCCGACGAAGTCATCAATGATGAAGTACTATGCTCATCTCTAGAAGCTATGTCCTTTTTTGTTCTGTCTCGCTATTCCCCTTACTTAATAGGCAACATGTATTCCCTTCTCTCATAATAACTACTTTCTTCCCTCCTTTAGAATGGATTACATGGAAGATCTCGTCACCCTTGGCTGTCGATGAAGGTGACGATTAGTAGAGCCGACCAGCCGACAGATTGGTTCGACGAAGAAGAGGGAAATAGACGACCTTCACGATACGAATATCATCTTCGCAAGTCCTCGATGACGGTGATGATGATGACTGATAAAACAGAACTTCAAAAGGAAATGGATACTCCTGAAGACGGTTGGAGGAGGAAAAGTGTGAAATAGAAGACTAACTGGTTCTGTGAGCTCTGCTGAATTGACAAAATTTCACCTGGGTTCAAAGCTGTAAATATGAGTTTATACCAGCTAAACACTCCACTATAATGATGATGGGGTGGTACAACCACCTCTTCTTTGAATTCACGCAATTTCAGATGTCAACCTCCTTCTGGCTTCAGACCAGTTAGAACTGGATTGTGAAATATAGGATCATGAAGCTGCAAGCAAATTCCTTTCTCCCTCCATGAATATCAGCGCAATTGTCCCCAGTTGTTGTCTTGACAACCGTTATCCAATAGAAGCGATCTTCTCACGTGTTCTGAAGATGTCACGACCGTAGAGATGCAAGTTGGAACTCAAGCTCCTGAGGTAACCTTTCTTTTTCAAGAAAGACATCTTCATCTTTACCTTCCTCCCTATTTTCCAACTCTAACGTTTAAAACTATGCATCTTCATGTCCCAATTGCATCTGTAATACGATTCTTAGCCGATCACTTTTTGATCATATGGACTTAATAAACTCGTTTGACCACCCTTCCTATTCTCAAGGGTGCTCAACGAAATGAGAAGAAAAACGCTCCCCTTAATATCACCTCCAGAACCAAACATTACAATTTTGCGAGTGAAAAGAACGTTGAAATACAAAAAAACTCCCGATCTTTAAATAAATGAACTTATCAACTAGTTTGACTTAGTGCATGCGTCACCTGTCAGTCATCGTACATGAATGTCGTGTTGACTGTGTATGACCTAGTGTTTATGTGGCCCGATGTAACAATTAGGTCAAGTGGAACTACGGCTCACCGCAAAAGATGATACCATTCAAGATAACGTCAGTTTAAAAAGTTATTAAATGTAAATATCCACATTTTCGAAATTTGCTACAAATAACTGGCAAATGTTGCCCTTCTTTTATGAATTATGACGGAATTTCAGAAACTGCTGGTAAATGTATGAAGGATGGTAAAATCTTCCAATTCCGGCAATCATCACCACACTCGAGATAAGCAAAGGTCAACACTTGAACATTCAACACATAATCGTACACAGACTATCCAAGTCCGAAATGTGGCATTCATTCAGGTGGTTCTTATACTAAATAAGAAATTATTTCTCAATATTCCAATATTTCGTCATCTCACTTAGGCATTGTTAAAGATATTGACTAATTCCACTATCGTTCCGATTACCTTACCAACTCGTTGATCCTGAATATATAAAAGGTAGAATTCGAGGAGTGTTCATAAAGCGAGACTGTTGTCCAGGGCTATATCTCTCTAGATCTTGATATATTGCTTTAAAGATGACATTCAGGGTCTGTCTGAAAAGAGCTTCTGTGTTTAGAATTTATGGAAGAAAGGCGCAAACGCTATGAATAGAATTAATGCATCTCCAATGTGTAGCGGTCAATGCACACACCTCCCAATTCAGAGGGCTCGGGTTCTGTTGTGCTTCCATTACCCCCTACACTGGTCAACTGAAGGTTGGTTGAATGCGGGCTTCTCTAAAATACTATTGCTAATTCAAGTTAACACACTTCCTTTGGTAGACTTGTGAATATGAAATGAAATCATGTTCACACCGGGTTTCTAGATATAACGTAACATTGATTAATCTTCATTCTAAAAAACATTCCCATAACTAGATTTGTATTTCCGTTCCTCTTCGTTCTACATCTACTTTATTGGTACATTAGTTTCTGTTGTTCATAGGCGTCGAAATATTAGCGTGTGTGGGTGTGTGCGTGTGTGTGGACAATTTCACTTTGGTGCCCACTGTGCTAATTGCCCGCACATGACTTGAATCGACATCATCAGCACACATCAAGTTACCGGTCCAGATAGGGGTTTGGGCCACGAGTTTCTTAATCAGAGAGGCACCAAAATACAATTCTCCTGTAGAATGTGGAAAACACCTCAACTCGCTTGTAACTACTCCCATTAATACCAATCCTTTAATTAATCAACTAGTCTCACTCACCAACTTTCCCCTACTTTATGGACTCACGATCATATGATAAATCCGCGCTTACTCATGTTAAGATATTTATCTTTTAACTAGAGGAATTGAGGTGGGTATTTAAAAATACCAATTTTCATTCAAAATCACAACTTTCTGGCTTGACAGCTAATTAGATGATCATATTACACACACCATGTCATATCGCGTCACGTCATGCTTTTGCAGAACCTTGGACTAGCAGTCGGGTATCAGATATAGCTGTCCTTCTGACTATACCTCCTATCTTCTGCCAATTGCAACCAACAAAGTCTATTACCAACACTTGGCTTGGGGAGAGAGTGGACCAGAAGAGGTAGATTGGTCTATAGCGCTGGTGCAGCGGAAGGCAGCCGTACCACTTCACAGGACTCACAGAGAGGCCTTTAATAGTTTTGAGATTGGAGGTAAATATTTAGAGCTAGACCACTGCAAACGCTCGATCACCCAGAACACACTGACTCAGCGAGTGAATAGCACCGTATTTCCTGCTTTTATAACTTCCTCAATTGCCCACTTTATAGAGCTACAACTACTGGGACCCTTGGAAGAGGAAGGAAGAAGACTTGCAGCTCAAACCACCGTCCACTATTGAGAAAATAAGTCTACCTATACAAAATCGGAAATGGGATAATTGATTGGCTTACTGGTCGACCTATATTGGCAACGATGAATCTTTCATTGGCGGTCTTATATACCCACGTCTGAGCGTAGAAGTCCGAAATCGATAGTTCGGTACATGAGGCATGAAGTTAGAGTGCACCGAGTAAAGGCATCGAACGAACCGAAAATATTCGATTTGGTGTCGTAACACCTATATTTGGCCATTTGATCCCAAGGCATGAGTGACACAGCCACGGATGACTAACTGGATGCTAAGGTCAGGCTGACTCACTGTGGGAAAGTTAAGAAATATAGTACAAGGAAAATAAATACGAAAATATTTACGCTTTTAGGAAGTGTAGGTGTAGGTGAAACTTTTCATGAAATAGTTTCACAAATACAGACGAAGAATTTAGTTCAAGGAAAATGCGACAAATCAGTTCAATACGCCTTCAACGTATTTAGCTCATGTTAACAATGAGGTCATTGACCTCCCAACCTAGCATAAATAGAATGGTGCTGAACATGAAATGTAACTGCTACGCACAAAGGTCAATCATCAATAACTTTCGCTTTCTTAATGTCACTTAAAGCGGACTTCGCCCAATTTTCACTTATTGCTGCCATTGGACCAAAGAGATGGAATTTAGTGTCATTGAACCCCATTGCAGTCCAAGCGATATGACAATGAGTATGAACATGGAATGTCCTGGAAGCAAATTTATACTTTAAATTGATAGCTATGAAGGCTAAATAGGGCAGAGTCAGATGTCAGAAAAGGAGATAACAGGGAAATAAACAGAGTTGCTGAGACGTGGCTTCCACTTTTAACAATCAAATTATTAACCTTATAAAAGAGGCAAACGGGAAGGCAACATATCGCATCGGGTTTTATCTGAAATTCGATTTGTACTTAAGCATTCATCTACAGTTTTAAACGCCTATATTGTACCTGTAGCCTTGGGTTTTATGCTACAATTCTCCCCGCTTTTTGCATCCATCAGAGCCTGTACTCCTATAATTATCTATTACCACATTTGTACTTGAGCAACTGGTATTCCGAACTTTAAGGCGCACCAATAACTTGGCAGGTCATTAAATCTCTAAGCCCTCGATCGTTTCAAGTAATAGCTTTTCAGACACAACCGATTACTGCATAAACGGTGAGGACAAAAGTGAAATATTTGACCAAATTTCCTCCGGAATGTAATTTCAACCAGCTTAATAAGTGTATACGCTCTCCAGGTACCACGAGGGGGAGAAGTAGAAGACAAGTCCAAACAAGATCATGTCGCACTTTGTCGCGCATTTTGACAAACAAGTTGGTGCACATAAGACCGAAACCAATTACACATATACAGAGATTAGGGACTCGACCTATTTGAATTCGATCCGTAAGGTGAATTCATTTCGTATGGCACTCTGAGAATCAAACTACCACATAGCACATTTTGAGTCCTCGCCAATAGAAAAAAATGCTTTTGGAGATCAAAATTTTGGAGTTACGCGTACCAGAAGGCTTTCGTTCGGCAATTCTAGTTTCAATCTCTCCTTATCTAGAGCCACCAGTTTCTGCTGTCTTCTGAAAATATCTCATCTAGTTGTACGTATAAATCGGACAGTGTCATGTTGCGACCCGATGTTTTTTGGTTGGCCAGGGAGCACCCGCTTATACACTTTAAGACGTTATTCAAATCATCCGCTGATTTTGATCAACGTTCGCATTTAGAGAGATCATGAATGGGATATGACATGACATTATTTCACAAGTTAGCCAATTAGACCTATGGCAGCAACAGCATCAGGTAATTAAAAGGACACGTTAGTTGAAACTAACGGTAGATGAAGATCAAAGAAGGAACAACATGGGTTAGAAGGTAAATATGACATCGAGAATGGAATTTCGTCACGCTTTAATTAGAATTAGATAAATTAAATTAGCACATTTAAGAGTTGCACCCCATTTTTAACCGATGATGCAACACAAGAGAAAACAGACCGGAGTAGAATTTTACGTAGAATTTTCCATACAGAATTCCCCCTTTGGTTGACCTGGTAAACTCGTGATACGCCACTGAGAGACCCCAGTGATTCGGTAATTTTGGATGCAATGATAAGTTGTCGAAATAATTGAAGGTAAAAGTGACAGGACAAGAAATCCGAGATCTGCTCTGATACATTTAGTAATTGTGGTAGAAGGTAGCAGAAATTATAGCCAAAATATTCATATCAGGAGAGAACACAGATGACATTCGTTATTGCTTCTTTTAATGGGTTTTTAACAAATTTACCGCCTTGTAATTGGTACCAATGCTTTACCGACTTGACCTCACGTTGAAGTATGCAATATGACTCAGTCACCTCAGTACTTCCGATAGCGTGCTAGGCAGTCTGTTTGTAAATTCTGATACTAATAAATTGTGCATTGGCCTAGCTCACCTCAGCAGCCCATATTATTTAAAAGAGAAAAGCTTCTAATTACTCGTTTAAAATTAGAAATCTACAGATTACAGATAGTGAAGCAATGACCCTAAATGGTTCTCGGAAATATGTTTTTTTGAACAATAATAAATTTAAATTTAAATTTATGCGTTTGCTTGAACTGTTTTCAATCGACTCAGTTAGAGGATACTGACTGGTGATTTGTACACGCCTCTTTCGCAATAATTCGGTTTTTGCCTGTAAAAGTTAACCACACTTTGATTACAAAACTGGTGGTGCAGGTACTCGATTCTCGCGCTCCTTTTTTCTTCGTCTCATTTTCCGTTAACGTTCTTTCTCTCTCTCACTTCCTCTGACTAACCTTATTCTTAATTATTGCTGCTCAATAAATTCTGTTCTATCCTCAACTCTATTTTCTGGATCTTTGAAAACTGCTGTTATCTCCTATAAGCTGGTAGATTTTAATCTTACTTCCTACAATAACAACCTTCTGGGAATATGGTACTTAGAGGCATTAAACTAATCTCTAGTGACATCCTTGATTTAAAAATATACAACCAGCTAACTTATTCAACCTTTGACATATTAAAACGAAGTGAAACATGTTTTCGGACTTTGGGTCAAAGAAGATTCTAGATTTGTAACGATAGTATGCATGTCTGTTACATTGATGTACCCATGACAAAGGAAAAACTGAAAATATTCAATCACTGGGAAATAACTAAATACAGGGAATATTAAAATGGTCAGATAAGTGGGGGAAAACGGGCAGAATAAAGTCAGGAAATTAAAAGAATCTTTATTATATTCTAAATTCAGGATTTGACCAAATTTTACCCATTGTCCCAAAGTCAAGATGGCAGAGTTGATAAGGGTAGAACTCATTCATACCTTTTAATATCAATGCACCACCTAGTTGATATCGCTATGGAAATGGCGACTCACACTAGTTAATACCAATCAGTACAAAAATGGCGAAACCCAGGTTACTCAGTTGAAGAATTTGGAATGCTTCTCCTATCTAAAATTGGCACTAGGGACTAATTTACTTAGTTGGGTCTGAGAATCGTTGAGTCTGTCAAGCGAGCGAACTTCACATTTCCGCAGTCTACCTCTTCGCAAATTCCAAAACTTGTAAGATGTTCATCTTTGTCTGTGACATGCTTCTTAAGTTTGGATCGTAAGAAAGTTTGCCTAAACGTACCATTCTATCTATCCATTTAACTATCACTTTATACCAACAACAAAAAAAAAGACTAACTTCCAGTTAACCTGCACTTCCATTCATTAGAGTACCTATAAATCTATATGAACTTGCTAAGTGACCTGAAGCAAGATTCGTTCGTTATAAAAGTTCATATGCAGAATATATTGCAGTTCGAATTTATTATTACTCGGAGAATCTAAGCGCTATGGTTGGTAAAAAAAGAATTCCAGAATTTCCAGATCGATTGGATATAACCCTTTTAAAGTTGTATAATTTTCCAACCTATAAAGGGCACTATTTTAAGTCCATCTGACTTTATAAAATGTGGAATTTCGTCAAGTTCTAGATTTGGTGTCGAAGGTCCTAGGATGCTGGAATAGTATTTTATGCCCTAAGATAAACCTTCAATGGATGGTTAGGAGTATACTTCGGAAATGGCTTTATTCATTGCTTACAAGGGGGTTAACTTAGCGCTTGAATCTTGTGTATTTTAAAACCCCAAAAGTCAGCCACAGTGTTGTACCTTCTCCCTCAATAGACTTCTTACTTAGGGTACATCGAAGCTGCATTCGAACAACTAGTTGCATTAAGAATGACACCAGAAGTCAATAAAAGCAAAACAACAGCCGCTTACGAGAAACTCACATTCTACCACCTTTCTTGTTAACTTAGGCGGTCGGTCAATACTACTGGATGTTCACCAGTGGGCATTGATCTCATGATTACGTAAGTGCCTGTCGACTACCATACCATTGGTGCACAAAGAACCCACCTTGGACTGCATATTAAAGCTATGGTTAACAGACCCCCAAAAATCAGTCAGAAAGTAGAACTTTCTCCTCCTATCGACTTCTTACTTTAGGGCTAATTCTCAAATAGCGACATTAAAAACAAAAAATGAACTACGGTTGATTAACCGCATGCATTACCAAGAACGCAAAGCATTCAATAAAAGTAAAACCTGCGAACCCCTACTTTGTGCGAGCATAGGTTGAGTCAGTGTCCAAAAAATAAATAAGGTTAATTCTGGAGCCATACTCTCAGAGCTCAGGCCCATCCTTTTGAAAAGCCTATTTCACCCAAACACTTGGAAGCGCTAATCGAATCCCCCAAATGCCACAACACTTATGGGTTGCTTAACTCCCGATCAAACGGAGAAAATAGAGAACAAAAATGGGGTTAAATATTTATATTCACAATATTCCATAGAATCGCATTGCTGTACATCCACCAAAGCATACACCTAAAATTGAGAGAAAAAGTGTGCCTATTCCTTAGTTTAAAAATATGAATGAGGGAAAGAAGTTCAAAATGGATAGAGATGATGAACCAAAGGAGAAAACAAGGCTACATAGTTATTATTACTGTTGGGTTTATGTTGTTCGTTAATGCTGTTGCTGACTTTGCGGTTTTTTTTGCTGCTGGTTTTGTAGGGATTTGGGTTTACCCCGCCTTCTAGGAACCTTCCTAGCACCCCCGGAACTAGGACCCGCTTTTTCGGGATGGGATTGAAGAGCAGCGGTCGTTTCGACAGGATTTGCAGTCTCCTGCTGCACGGGTTTGGGTTTCCACCCTTGTGACGGCCAAACAACCTTGGAAGGGGGAGCTGACGCTGTCTTGGTTTCTTGCTCAACAGTTGGTTTTCCTTCTTCAACCGAGGCAGCAGTTTGAGCAGGTTTGCTTTCATCCTTCGCTTTTGCACACTTTTTCTTAAGAGGCCTGTTGCACTTTTTCGACAGTTCTTGTTTTGGAGGTGGGTTCGAAGTCGGAGGAATTACATCCGGTAGATTATTTTTAAGAGGCCTGTTGACCTTTTCTGGGGATTCTTGCCTGGGGGATGATTCAACAGCAGCTGAGTGTGGGTTCAACACTTGAGGTTTATTCATATTAATACTTCGACTACGACTACGTTTATATCCATTCTTTAGGCCATGGAAAAAGCCCTGCGGAATATCGAACTGTGAAAAGACAAAACAATGGATTCAACTTGTGAAACAGCAAAGAAACAAAGAAAGCCAAATGAAATTTACTTGTTTCCTGAAGTCCTCCTTGGATTTGTACTTCTGCAGAAGTTCATTCAATTGGGGATGCATGTGTGGAGGTTGCTTCTTTGAGTAGTACAGGAATGCCCAAAACTTCTCCAAACCATAGAGATGACCGTTATCGCAGTCCGCAAGCGTTTCCTCCTGTAAATATTCAAAAAAGTAAAGTCAAGTGAAATGGAGCAATACATACCTGAAAGTCGTTGTAAACGCTCTCATCAAATCTTTTCTCAAGTCCATAGGAGTAAAATCTGAAGAGACATTCAATGCCATAACGATGCCCTAATGCTGCATCTTCTTTCGCAAAACGTCGGAAATCCTTGTACAATTTTGGGACAAATTCTTCTCGCAAGAAGAATGACCAGTATGTATAGAGCACATTCATGATTTTTGTAACTTGGCCGGGCTTATTCTTCCTCGCATTCATTGCAGCATCAAAAAGAGTGGTGTATTTATAAGTTGCGAAGCCAGATGAATCGAGAGCCTCTCTGACAAGTTTGCAGGGATTTGTACGAGAAATGGAAGAACCACGGGGAGACTTCACAGAGGCATCACAAAAAGATTTGGCATGTCTTCTACGATGTGGAACCTCCTGACTCTTTGGAGGGGCGTTGGATCTAATAACCAGTGTACTTTCTTTCATGAGAACATCAATTCCATTGTCATTTTGCGCCTCTTCTTCCTCAGCTTCAGCCACTTCAGGAAAAGACATAGCTGAGTCGTGTCTTTTGCGCTTTCCAGCCAGATCAAAGATGTAGCCAACATCATAACTTTCACGTCCTTTACCGACGTGGAATCCGGCAACACGGCGTTTAGCTTTAGGTTGAGAGAAACGTATTTGTTTCTTGGGAGAAGGGGCATTAGCAGAATTGATTTCATTGAGAATGGCTGTCACAGCTATGTCAGCGGTGTTATTGGGTACTGTTTGTTCATCGGGAACAGACGGACAAGTTTGAAAATATACTCGTGTAGGAGGCAGATAAACGTAACAAGGAAAATATTGACCAACTGGAGGTAATTGATTATTAAAGGGATAGTTAAATGGAAGGCGTTCGAACACCGGTTCCTCCCCTTGCGATGGATCGACAGGGAGTTGAGGAACTACGGGAGTAGGACTTATATCGGTGAAATCGCTGTCATCAATCAAATTAGCACCAGCTTTAAGTTCCGAGAAGGCTTTTTCATCAACCATCTTAATCTTACTGGACGGTATTTGCAAACTGACATCGGAGTAAGAACTGGATCGGGAAAAAGTAACATCCTCTTCATCAGACCCAAAATCAAATTCCGAGTCTGATCCGATGCGATTGCGCAATCCCTCCCGGTACCTTTTAAGGTGATCTTTAACTTGCAAATAATACTCGTTCCTTCGTTTACTTCTCGACTCGTGACTGGGGTTTCTATCACCTCCAGGATGCTTGGCTAAAACGCGTTGGGATACTCCGGCTGAAGAGAATTTCTGCCTCTGTGAGGTTACGTTTTTATCATGAATACCAGGTAATTCATCAGCAACCGCATCTGGGGACACAATGAGATACATACTGTCAATCAGCTCTTCCTCTTTAATACTTGTGGATGGTTCCCGAGACCTCGCTTGCTTAATGCCAACTTCACACATTGATTTCGAATGAACTCTTTTTGAACGGCTACTGGAAGGAGTCCTCCATTGCTCTTCTTTATGAAATTTGAGTTCTTGGGGTTTTTCCACTTCTAGAGACTTACTTGGTGCTGTTCCATTCACATCGGTTTTATCTTCATTCTTTTCCAATTCATTCTCTTTCTCTCCTGTTTTAATCTCTTCGTTCTCAATAAGTTCTGGCAATAGTTGCTGAGGGGGTTGGGAATGCACAGGAACAACCAAGCTGTTAGGATCTAGAAAAGAAACGAGTAAACTACAATAAAACTTACCAATAATTGAAGTAGCTGTTTGATCGCACATTTCTATTCTCCGAATTTTGCTTCCACTGCTGTTAAATTCGACAGTAATACTGCCAGCACAAGCCTATTTTAAGATCAAGTACAATTGCAATTATATGCTTACGTGAAGAACATCGTCATGGGTGGCTTTGAGTGTCTTCATCCGAGGAAATTGTAGTAACACATCAACAGAAATATAGCGATCCTTGTCTAAACGCTTGTGCAAATAATTATCCCTGAAATAATTATCATCTCCGAAGTAGTAATCCACTTGGTTTCTTATTGCGATGAGATGTCCGGTACGGCAACCTTTGCATCCCGGACTACGACATGCACACTCAGTTTGTTGAAATACCGGGCAAACAAAACGGGAAAAAGGATCTACATATTAATAAGTGAAGTCATCTCCTTACCCAATGCACAAAGAGTGACCAAGTCAAATTCGTAGCCGCCATACCAATGGGGAAATTTTTCGCAACGTTTGTCGAAATTGTTACTTGCATTATCATTAACATTATTCATGTGAGTGTTTTGATTTTCCTGTTGACCATTAACAGTAGCGTTATTGTTTATTTGCAATTGTGGTGGCTTGGCTCTGAGAGCCTCTTCGTCCACTGGTTGCCAAATTCTTTGACCTTTTTTCTTCGGTGGAGCGGAATTCTTATTTGGTTTTAGGTTTTCCTGACCAAGCGGTGGAAAATCCTCCTCGTGAAACTGCACATCTTTGCGAGCCATCGAGAAATGACAAACGATCAACACGTGCTAAGGTATCAATTTTACCGAGGTCAAAATGGATCATTAAAACGAATTGTTCATAATTTTTAACGCAACCATTGGAGTCTAAATAATTTATTTTGAATAGGAATATGCACATGACTGAAAGGTTTCATATCAATTAAGAATTATAATTTGGGTAAAATTTTTGTAAATAGATTAATCAAATGCCTCACATTTTAATGTGGACATTATCACGAGTCATTAGAAATTACATGGAATTGTTATTAATCTTTTCTTACTGACGCTGATTAATTAACAAGCACCCTTTAATGTATATTACTGGAAAAAAAATTAGTACAATGGAAAAGCAGAATATATCTTTATTACTCCAGTTTCTTTGTAAATGTTAAGCATTGAGGGTTCTGAACAAAATGAGATAAATCCTTATTAGCCTTCGGTCTTATTTTTTAAACAATTAGTGTGTCTATTAAAATATAAAATAGTATAGGTTATGAAATGGACAAGTGGATACATAGCTAAAGCTTGTAGCAGATGCTACACCAATAAGCCTTTTTGCTACATCTAAGTAGCCCTCCTAAGCAGTCTAAACAGCCTCTAGCGGAATCCTCTATCATAAATTTGATCCCAAAATTAGCTAGGCTATGCTCAAAGTAATAAGAACAAGAATCGTTGAGTGGATAGGGTTTATTGCTCAACTACGGCTCGTTGCCAAAAGCCTAGTCATTAAATACCAACAACGCTAGGCTGCAGAGATATTGATTGCTGACAGACTGAGGAGGCCTCTGCACACACATCCCCGCTTGCTCTCTACGCAATCCGCTACATACCCGCACTTCCCAGAATGTTCTAGCGCGCTTGATGCTCCCTTGATCGGTCTTGGTGGAGTTGTGAACTCCACAAGCTCTTAGGAAATATCTTACTGAAAATATGGAGATACTTTAAATATAAGATTCGAGATCCCGAATTTTTCTTAGCTCAAAATGATATGTGCTAATGTTTTACTTCAAAAGGTCTTTCGAAGAGACTCACATTGAATCCAATATCACCGTTGAGGATGACGTTCTGCTATTTGGCATTTCAATATAACCCTTGAATTGAATCAATAGATATTAGGCACTGGAAGTCCTTAATCATTACATCAGAGGAATAATAATTTCATTCACTGTTAAAAGCGTTGACTTCTTTTCCATCAATATGCGCATACACTTGGCAGCTTCGCAACTCATTGTGTTTGTTTGAATTAACCTTAAGTTTGCGCCTTTAGTGACAGAAATCGGCAGTTAGCTGTTCTTTTTGGCCATGAGAAAACAAATAAAGACTTCTTTTGCATCATGACAAATTTGATTTAGCCATGCCTTTGTGTAAACTTTTATCCACTTATCTGGTGATTCGAAAGAGAATTTGGAAAGGCTTTTTATAGCTGCCTCAATGCAAAGTCTTCCCTCTTATAGCTTAACTGCGGCATTTACTATCAAAATCCCCTAAGTTAGCCCTTCAATTCTTATGACATAATCAAAGACTAAAAAGTTCTTAATCTGTTATTCGACATTCATAGAACTATTGCGGAAGGACAGTAATAGATTGCTGGTTCGACGAAGTTCCCGTCAAGCGATGCGTTTAGTTGGGATGATTAACCTTCCGGAGCTTTGCTGTTGCTGCTTACGCCTTCTATCCCTGTCCAATCTACACTATTTGTCGATCACAGATAAGCGAAAAATTGTGCTGTTTCTAACAGGGACCATTATGGTACACATTCACATATTATCATTGATGGCCATCTGCATGAGACAACTAGGCACTATGCGCAGTCTTCCACAGTACTTCGAACCAACCAAATTGTATCATCATCACACGAAAAACTATTAAATACTTTCAATCTCAAGATAATAAGTCTTTTCTGATATTGAATAAGTATTCAAGCCCCTAAAACTGCTTGATTAATTGACACTCCTCTAAGAAAGCTATCCTGTAACCAGTTAGGCTTTCCCTTTAATTTTAATCTCCATCTCCTGAAGACATCTGATATTTAAATCTTCCTGATTTAGGTAGTTCATTTTTCCTTTCCTACTATACAGCGAGACCACATTTAAGCAAATGAATGTCCAACTTCTCCTCTCCACTTTATGAACTCGAATCTTAATTCATTAGAACCTGAAACCTTAATGATTTAATCCTCACTAATAACCTGGTTCCCACCATCCCGACAAATTCAGCCCGAACGTTTTACTATCGATGCAATTCGCAACAATCGGTTCCCACAACACTCCTTCTAAAATCCTTTAAACTCAAATTTGAAACAATAGTTGAATCCAAATCTTTGGACCGTTACAAGAAACCGAGGAAAAAAACTTGGAAATCATCATGTATACAAAATATACAGTCACTTTTTTAGTTCTTGGAGGGCAACTCGAAAATCAGCCTCAATAAGAAAATCGCGTTTCTCCAACTGTGCATTTAATTTGGCTGCTTCTAGCAGGTTCTCTAAATCAGCACCACTACAAAGAGGAAACATGTATAATAGTCATGGTACGTTAATGCAGGCAAACATTAATTCTAGAAGATACCTTAAGTTTAGCGTTAACGACTTACCATTTGAGCTCCAGGTCAACACTGGCTTCAATATCATCGTCCCCTCCCAGGCATGGAAAAATCTTGGAAGCCCCAAACTAGATGATGTTCCCTATAAAGTGTCCAGTGCCTCTCTCTACGTTACGTTGCCGGTCGCAATATCAAATTCATGAGCCCAACCTTATCCAGTTCCCAAAACAAAAAAGAAACCTGTCAGACGCCCACTCCCGAACTTACTAAGGAGAAAAATCATGTGAGAAGATCCAACCAGTGTTTATAATCTTACCAGAATCTATCATCCTGCTATTCCAACTCACTTTTCAAATCAAAATTCTCACGGGATCCAACTCCAACTTATCATCTACAGGTCCATTTACATACCTTACGGTGACAGATCCACATTCGAAAGAGTCCAATATCATTCTACTCTCGCCGACGAAAAGCAAATAAGACGCCTCTATCGTAGTGTACCAGAAACCCTCTACAAATTTCACTGCACAGCTTAACTCACTATATATTGCCCAATTTCGCTTCTAAAGAGCGATTAATCTTCTGTCGCTGTGTTAGGAGGGTCCAGCCCTGTAGAAGAATTGTATGCGACTATCAAAACAACTTTGTATATAGTGGTCTCGCTCGTTTACGTGCAAGAATATGGACAGCCACCATATCCACCAAGCTGAAGAATGGAAAGGAGACGAGTTCGCGACCATAAATAACTCAGACTAAGAGGGTTTGATTTCTCGCATTGTGAAGGATACTATACTTTAAATAGTTTCGATGTTATTAATCCTTTGCATTCTATACCTTAAAGCTCTCTCACTCGTGAACAGCCTCTGGACCCTGTGTACTACCAGAACTCGATGGGATTCCTCTCGTTTTCCAATCGATCTCGTGAATACGACGGACGGTTGGTTAACTCTACGGTGTTATATAGAAGGAAATGATATTTCCTCTGAAATCTTTCTTCAATTGAATATACTTTATTTTCATCTATTTACTTCCTGCTTATTTATTTCCCGTTTATTTGGAAATACAAACTACATATTCTGATATCTGTATCAGAATATCTAGTGAAACTACTTAGGGAATCTAAGTGTTAGTTACCTAAAAGAAGAGCAGATCATGACAATAACAGAGAGCCGAAAACCTTATGTTGTTTTTTATCTAAATTAAGATAACTTGCCTCATTGTGTTAGTCCGGGAGTCAGCTGCTACTCGATTGAGCACATCCATTCCACCTTCAATACGTGGTGCAGTGGCGCAGCGAGTACAGGCTGAGAGAACATCAGCGCGATCCTGTTGACTTTCTGGAGGTGCCACATACAGATGCAATCCTAACCGACCTGGTCTGAGAATGGCCTCGTCAATCATATCTTTTCTATTGGTGGCACCCACCACGAACACTCTTGCTTGACGATGTTTATCGATTCCGTCCAATTCCACCAACATTTGATTTACGACACTCACACGACTTCCACTGGATTCATCGCCATCTCGTCTTGGGCAAATAGCGTCAATCTCGTCAAAGAAGACAAGACAGGGTTGGCAGGCGCGCGCTCGCTCAAATATTTCCCGGATTCGACGCTCGCTCTCACCTTGGTACTTGTTCAATATTTCAGGACCCTTCACAGAGAGGAAATTCAAGCCTGCAGTGTTGGAGAGAGCCTTGGCGATTAAAGTCTTTCCACAACCTGGAGGTCCTTCCAGTAAGACACCTCCTGAACGACGCCGTAACTTCTGGGCCCGTTCCCAATCGTTTACGAGAAGCTAAAAGGTAGGCAATAAGGTAAGGCAATAACATTCTCATCGGACTGCATGGATGTGTTTCGGCTCAAAATTAGAACTTCCTCTTGCTAACTACCGTACAATCTTCGGGAAGCAGTAATCGTTCAGAAGCCAGAATATGAGCTTTAATCAACTTCATTTCCGCGCTACAGCAGGGGACAGTGGCCATTATGACAAGATAGTCATTCCTTCTCATCTTTAGTGTCTCTTGATCCGTCTTTCTATCTCTCATTCTTTCTATCCCCTTTCATTTTAAAATGTCTTACCGACAAGACGTCCTTTAATAAAGAATTATTTTGACCACGCTTCCTACACTACATTCCGGATGAACAACATACGTACGCCAGTAGAAAATAAGAGCTCAAAAAAGTATAAGTGAATGTTAATAAGTAAGAACACTAATAATGAAATTCAAAAACAAATTTATGTCTATTTGATAATAAAAGAGCAAGGAAACGAATTAAATAGAGAGATGCATTGCTTTCAGTGCAGCATTAAATGAACAGGAAGGAATAGGACATTCGAAAATTGCAAACGAAAAAGTCCATGTATTGGTTACACTCGCTTACAACAATCTAGTCGGCCTGAATTCCATTGGACAACCGTTTGAAGGCTGTTTAATGTAAATTTGATCTGCTGAAAGTGGGTTTGCATGCATATTTATTGACTTACTCCAGTAAATCAAAAGCTTTGAGCAGATTACATAATTTTCAATATAGCAGGAGAAGTGAACTTAGAAGATTTCAGACTTAAAATCAAGGAAATGGCGCAACCACCCATCCGGTTGTACGTTTTCCCCTGCCATCAGATGAATTCGAACCCGTCTTTGAAATACAGGACCAGGAAAATACAAAGGAACGCAAAATGTCGCCCGTAAAGACCTATTACAATTGTTTTCAAAAGTAGGTTCAAACTGCATATTAATGAAAAGGGAACCAACCATAAATTGGTTATACAGTTGTGTTTTGGTCTTCTCTAGTCCACCAACATCGTTCCAGGTGACATCAGGAATTGTGACGAATTCAGCCGTGTTTTTGATGGCAGGAATAACTTGATTCAACGCAGCATCCAGCACTTCCCAAGTAACTTGACCCAATGCGGAATTGCCATCGCACTGCAATCGAACGAAAAAAAACAAATTAGATGAGTTTTACTCCGCACTTGACTTAACGATTTGAATTCTGTTCCCTTTGCACTCACTACTTGTTCACTATGCTTGACCGTTTCTCTTCCGATTCATCTCGCTACAGTGCTCTGGTCGGTGCTTTCAGAGCTTATGGGTCTCCAGTCATTGCGATCCTCGGATTTATTGGAAATAGTCTCATTATTAGCATTTTCTGGTGCGAAAACCCCTCCCGTACACGTTTCTCCATCTTTGCTACTAGTTTGGCCGTGGTTCACAATGTCTCCCTTCTCTTAAATACCATTCTTGACGACTTTCTTGGAAGGGGTCTCGACTATGCTACCAATGGTAGTTACTGCTTTAAACTCGACGCCATATCAACGACAAATTGCAAGGTGTTTGAATACCTACCAAACACTATGTATTTTGCTTCTTCCTATTTGGTAGTAGTATTCTCTATTGATCGCGTCCTGACTACCTACCATCCCATCAAATTTCACGCTTGTTTATACCGCAAACATGCTCTGTGGGCTTGTCTAACAGTTCTTCTAATCGGTGCTCTAGGAAATATTCCCATACTGGTTGTACAAACACTTCAAGATGGCTTATGCAGAATGGATCGACAGAGCCCACCACAACTAGCTGACTTTGCCGTTGTGTTTTCCACAGTAGTGACATTCTTTTTGCCTGTCGTATTAGTTCTTGCGTTGAATGTTGTGATAATTTTACAGCTGTGGAGAGCTCAAAGATGGCGCAAAGCTGTGGCAAAAAGATGGGGCGGAGTTCAGGAGCTCGGACGCATTGCAGGCCACTTGGCAATGAGCAGTTGCTTCCTCCTTCTCTACCTCCCACTTGGTGTAGTTGTGTTAATGCGACTACACATTACTATAACACTAGGGGAGATCTATACGCCTCGGAGTATTCAAATTGTCAATTTGAGCAAATTCTTTTCCTCTCTAAAGGATGTCGCTTATGCTGTGAATTGTTTAGTCTATGCCGCGTTTCTACCGAAATTTCGAACCAGGCTAATGCATCGATTGTGTATTAAATAAAAATTAGTCAAACAACTCACCTCCTCTCCTAATTTTGAGATAAGCTCCATGTAAAGGGCCCGAATTAGGCGTATTAGGTCTCCCGCTTCGTAACCAGGTGTACGGCGAGCAACATCACGAATAGTTAATCCATCACCCAGAAAAAGAATTTTAGTATCAGAAGAAGCATCTGAATTTCCTTCCAGCAAGTACTTTGAAAGAAGACTAAAAGAAGACAATAGTATATGACCTGCAATCAAACTTTAGACGACAGGATTCCTCCATCATTCCGAAAGTGAAACGATCGGTAAATAGATCCGTGAGATCTTGTGGAAGACTCACAAGAAGCCTTCGAGTCTCGCCAACAATAGTTACTCCTGTTCCAACACATTCTAAAATAGGGGAGAGGGGTTCGACGGAAAAAGGCAAAGTATCACCTGGTAAAAGTTCGTTTTTCAGCAAACAGACAACCCTAAAACCCCCAATTGGAGCATTTTGCTTCTCCATACATTCAATTGCATCAATATGTAGAATACAAGGGGCAAATTTCTAGGAAATTTAGAAATCAAGATGAAAATTCTTACCTTGGCTTGACAGAAAATCTCCCTCCATGAACGAGCAGTGGGATTTATAACACCCACAGTTACTGAAATGTAGTTAACTTGAAGGGTCTAATATCAACAAAAAATAAAATCCACTTAACGAATTACCCCTGCGATAGATTTTATCAATTTGGTCTTTCCACAAAAAGGTGGACCATTAATAAGCACTGTTGGAGGAATATCCAAACTATCTTCAGGATACAAGTTGCATTTAAGAGCCAGTGCAACCTGATCCTAAATGAAAAAGAAATTAACCAGATAGCAGAACACAAACCAGTAAATTATTGGGCACTGTGCCTTTTATATCTGTAACTCTATTTACGGGGATAGAGCAAGAAATATCACATTCTAAGAACAAACGTTATAAGAGGAACAAAGGCAAACTTGAAGCTAATTTTTGTCTTTTTCGTGCAGATGTAAGAGGCTCTGATTCATCAGCATCAATTTCATCACATGTTCGTTTCAAAATATTCGACGTTTCAGGCTCGATTATATCGACGGGGGCTAATTTCTTATGTGCATATTGTAGTGCTGAGAATAGGTAAAAAAACGACCAAAACAAACCATTCAATGCATCCTTTCGCCAGTTTTTGACATTATCTTTATTACATGGTGTCGAATTATTGCTGATAATAAAATCTTTAAACTCGGGTAGCGAAGAGGGATTCTCAGCAATTTCAATAAACTAACAAAGAATATTACTGGTAGTATTATTAATCATACAGATTCTGCCAAAGGAATAAGATACTTGCGTTGAATTTTCAGGTAATCAATATCTGTTATTTGGTCCATATGTTCTGTAAAAATAAAAGACATAAGTCACACGCCTCCCAATCTATCGCTCTTACCGAAACCGGGCTAAGCTAGCCCTTTGTGTTAGCCAATAGGAGAGCTACAATCTTGAGCTGCAACAATAAGTGGAAACTTATTTCAGTCCTCAGTTATCGTAAAGAGACTCGACAACCCGAAAATCTAGAGCAGCTGTATTAAATACATTACCTCATGTTATATTAGCCCAACAACTGGATGAATATCTACGAGCATATAATTTAAGTAAAGTGTATGTATATTTGGTCTATGAGATTTATGATTCTACTTCACTTTAAAGTTCATAAGAATACGTGCTGTTATTTTGCTGCTCACGTTGAATATCGGGCATAAAATTGATATTATTTATCTGATTAAGTACAGTGAAGTAAACTAACAGACGGGCATAATTTAATATTCATTAGCGGTTTTTTTATATTGTTGCAGTTAACTTTGTGCAGAAAGGTGAATGTTCACAGGGTCACCAGTTTTTGGAGTCGTAGTGGCATGAACGGAAATTACAAATTTAGCACTTACCAAACTGTAGGAACTAGTGAACCAGACCATGGAAATTGAGAGCATAGCTAGTAGCAAACAACAACGAGCAACAGTTTCAAAAAGAAGAACGCAAAGAATCGAACAGGCCAAAGTGCATCGAATAAATCACGATGAGAATTCGGAAGAGTGAGAGGAGATGGATGGGAAGCATAAGAGCAGATAAAAGACAAGCGTGTGTCTTCGTGTGCATATGTGAGTGTGAGTAGAAATACTAAAACATTTTATATGGGTCACCTGGGCAAGGACGCGCTTGTGGATATGAGTGCGGGGATACTTTTAAATAATGAGCGACTGTTAAAGAAAAAAGAGAAAAATCAACGTATTTTCATAGGCAACGTAAACAAAGAGTAATTTAAGAAAATGCATAGAGAGTCATCCTTCGGTATAATTGAGATTTTTTCAATAGAGCAGTCGTGGATATGATTTTGAAATTATAAGTTAAATCTAAGTTTGCTATGAAAAGAAGCATTAAATCCTGTCAGTAGAGCTATTTTAGGGGCTCCATCAAGTTAGATTTATCGATATTTCATTTTTAACCTTGTGGCAATCCTAAAAAGAAGTTGGATGCATTATCCATTCTCTGATATAAAGATCCGTATTTGAGTAGAAAACAGTGGTATCCTGAACTATCATGTAAAATAAGAGAAAATAATAATTATATGAGAGCCAGAATTTGAAAAGGTTGGGCATAAATGTCAACACAAAGTGGAAACGATGTTATAATAAACATCCAGCGTTCAGAAATGCGGAACAAAAGTTAGTTGAAAGCATAGTTTTAATAGGTATTTATTAAAGAACGAAATACTGATAAGCTATGCAGGGATTCGACAATATGACTATTCGAACAGTGATCACACCATATCTTGCGGTACCATGAGGACTAGTACTTCAGGAAATGGTAATGAAGTTATCAATTACATTTTCTTGACAACCGAAAAGGTCGAGTAGCATAATCGAAACTTTGACTTGGAAGTTAAAGTTCCTCGACATCTGTCTAATGGCTCATAGTCCGAAGTAGGCAGTCCGTCCGAGGTTCTGCTAGCTGTAACTCCGAAAAACAAGTAACTCAATGTCAAGAACTCGAACCTGGAGCTGGAGCATGAACCGCAATCGTTCAACCTGAGAGAACTCGTAAATACTGACTATCTATCTACTGAAGGGACGGGCTCCTCAAAACTGATTTTGCGGAGGACGAGACTGCCCTTCCGAAAACGTGGCTGCCAGAACTGCAACAAAAATGGCCACAAAGGTGGCTTCTGGTGAGATACTTCTGCAAACAGTTCAGCAAGGCAGAATCCGAACAACAAGGGAATGTTAACTCAGACGAGGCAGAGCTATGGTACGTTAATGCAGGTAAATGTTGGTTCTAGAAAATAAGTTAACCTAAGAATTATTGGTATACCGTTTGTGCTCCAGATCAACACTATCTCCGACATCTCATTCTGTGCGACTCTACGTATGGACGCGATGCGAGGCAACATTTCCAGAGAAAACGATCTTCATGGAGTTCTACGGTACAGATTGAAATATCAACCTCTTTGGCCTGGACTGGATAGATGAGCTCAGCCTTATCCAATTCCCAGACGAAAACGAAATCTGCCAGACACCTACTCTCGAACCTACGAATGCAGAAAATCTCGTGAGTGAATGCAACCAGTGTCAACATGTTATCGATATCCCTCATCCTTCTATTCATATTCACCCGTAGAAACCAGATTCTTCCAAGATTCAGATCTAAATTACCATTTCGGATCCACTGAAGGTGGGACATATGCTACGGTGACAAATTCACATTCGAAAGGGTCCGATGTTATTCTACTCTTGTCGACAACAGGCAGATCAGCTATCTCTGTTCTCCATAAACTCGTAGTGTACCAGAAGTGTTCGTTACGGACTCTAGTACACAATTTTATTATACATTTTGCCAAATTTTGTTCCCATCGATCGATTATTCAGCTAAGGAGATCTCTCGCCGTGCTATGACAATCCGTCCCCTCAGCAGGATTTAGAGGTCAAGATTTGGGAACAGCATGTGAAGAGATTTTGCTATCAAAACAAAACGAAGAAATGTTTTGTCTATAAAAATAATTTACTTATTAATAAAAATGGCGTGGCTTGCCTGCCACCTGTGAACTGATCTGGTAGTAGGGGTGGCTTGACTTATTCCAAATGAGGATTCAAGAGGGTGAGAGATAAGGAACCAAATGATGAGGGGACAGCGTAGGAGCAGGTATATGATGAGTATGTGTCTCCTCGCGTGTCCTAGTTGAAATACGAAGACAGTTTATTAGAGTAACTTGGGCAAGGGCCCGCATGAGATATGAGTGTAGATGTACTTTCAAATGAAACGGGACATTTATAGAAAAAAGGAGATTTGATAAAATTGTCTGATATGACAGAGAGGGGCGAGAAACCAAAGTATTTTCATAGGGGACGTGAATGAAGGGTAATTTTGGGACTGTCTAGAGGGTCACCCTTGTTAGAAGAAACGATAATTATTTTCCCCCATTCCCAATATTTCTTCTGTGAATAAAAATGTAATTTCTTTCTTTATTTCCCCACTGATAAAAGACACTTGATAATTATTCTTATTTGTTTAAGCCGATACCGATTGAGATGGAGTTTCGTGAATATATTCGTGTTGACTATAACGTGCCTTCTTATCTGCCGTTGGTTATTAGCTTCTGTGTTAAGTTGCTATGTTACCGAGTTTTCTAGATTGTTGGCTCTGCTAGATTACTATCCGAACTCCTAGTTGGTTACGTTATAGCACCCTTCAACTCAAACCACCAAATCAAAATAAGACAGACGTTTTCCTATCGAAATGTCGTTTATATTATGCAATACTTGTACCCGTAATATAAATAAAGTCGTTTGAGTGAAAGGGAATTAAAAGAAGCAGTAATTAGGTGGAAAATAAACGGATTCATTTGCAGTTGCAAGTATTGGGTTATTTATCTTATTCATGGACTAGTTCAACTTAAATTCAGAAATATAAATTGACGATCTCTAATTCAGTTTTCTCTCTCGTATATAATAACTTTGATGAATATACCTTTCTCCTTGTGACTTTTGTCCCAGATAGTACTTATTTTGCACCCTAAGGACAGCAGCATTTTATAGTCCTAGCAATAACAGAGAACAGGTAGTCAAAGAGAAGACATGTGTTCAGCAGTAAACAAGTTTTTAATTAAAAATTTGTAATAACATAAAACTTTTAACCACTTAGAGATGGCTAATTGGAGTAAAAACTAACACATATAATCGAGAACTTAATTCCTTTAAAGTAACAATTACGGATAAGAGGAATTGTTTGTTTAAGAACATATCACTAGGGTAACCGGGGGGGAACATAAATAAGGAGGTCAGGTCAGTTCGGGTTCAGAAAAATTAACTGTCAATCTGCCCCCATCGTTTGCTATACAATCAGTGCTGGTTAACATACCTGAAAGGATGAAATTCGGTAATGCACAGGTAAACTGTAGACTACTACTTTGAGCCGACTCAGTGGAGATGACGAGATTACGACAGGCTTAGATAATGTTCAAGGAAGCGGTAGATATTCTTAACCTCATCACCACGTGCGTCCATTTTGCTTGGTCCATTTGCTCCCTATCGTAAATAAACAATTATAATCTAATTAGGTAGTTCAAATTACAGATAAATTCGTTCTTATTAAAAAGAGGAAAATTAATGGATTTTTCATCTTTGGTCTTATCGTCCTCTTTGTAATCGGAAATTTGGACTTGTCGCTAGAACCTGGCGATCACTGTGAATAGTGATGTCTTGTGACAAATAGATTATATCATCTTTATTTGATATTTTTCTTTTCATTGTCTAATAAATCGAAGTTTGTTACCAAAGAAGTTATCACTGTATGACTATTGCCTTTCAGCTGTATAAGATACATTCAACGTCAGCTAAGTAATTAGACAGATAATCATCCTAAAACTAAATATTTTAGCTTATGATGCTGAAGTTATATATCTAATGATACATTTTTCTAAATACATATTTATACCTTTTTTAAGAATGATGAGGAAATGCTTGTCAAAAAAGATCTTTCTTCGAGGAATATCCATGTTACTTTCTAAAACTAAATATTTGTGGCGACCATCTTTGGCATTCTTCAAGGGGCGGAGTGCGAGACTGGAGCGAAGTGATAAAGAAAATTAGGTTCGGTAAATAAGCTCACGAACTAAGCCTACTTATAAACTCATCAATATTTGATTAGTTCTCCTCTTCGAATGTTATTCTCGCAAATATTTCCTTCATGACAATTTCTGCCTTTTGCTGATTGGTTTAATATGTTTATCATGCCAAAAATTCTTATTCAAGTAGTTTCTTTTTAAAGAAATGCTAACAGCAAATAGATTCAGATAAAATGGAGTGAGATAGTGTAGCTATACCCTTATTGGGTTTAAATATTCAAATGGTTTTGTTCTGAATGGTTGTGTGTCCCCAAATGCCTCAGCGGTAAAAAATTTTAAATTACTATTTGATACTTACAAAAGTCCATACAATACTATGAAAACCTTTTTTAAATAACTGTATTTGAAACAAATCAATTGCTATTGCTTTGCTAATGAAATACACGCTTCTTGAGTTCAGTTAGGTAAAAAAACATGATTACAAAATAGAATCGTGTCCCCAAAAAATAAAAATATCATTCTAAACAACTGTTCGTTCAATTAAAAATTAATTGTTGTAGAATCCGCATTTATAAACCCCTTCTTTTGTTGTTTCACGCTTTATTCTTTTGGATCCATGAGAGTACATGCTTATGAATGGAATTTGATCGAAATTATTAAATGATCAGTTTTAACTAAGTAGAATGTAAAAATAGAAGACTTTTTAGCTGAATAAATAACTTTATTCAGTATAGATATATGGTATTAACTAGATAATAAAAACTATTAATATACTATCCTCATGCCATTTTTGACATTCAACCTTGAAAATCGCGATTTGTTTGTTCAAGCTAAAAAGCGGATACATTATCAAATAAAAGTACAGCATTTATTCGATGAGGTAGGCATTGTGATTTATTTGTGATAAACCTCAAGATTCTGTTGCCTTTTAACCCCGATGATTGTCGGATCTAAGTAAATTTTTTTCCATTGTAATAAGCTTTTATTTATACACACTGTAATCATTACTCCTTCTGTGGCATTAAATTGCCATTTGATGTCTGTTCCATTTAACTGAGATAACGTTTTGTTAGAATCTAAGTAACAGCTTATTTATGATGCGAATGTAGTAGAATATTCACTTGCTACTTCTTTAAACTATTAATTTTTACGCTCCTCTGAACCTGTAGTTTTAGGAAATTTCATTTCAGATAGTTTTCCACTTCCGCGGAAGTAAACGAATGTTGTCTGGAGCGAGTATTGATGAAGCCAACTCCCCAGAAGCCAGAACTTTAAACGTCCCAGGATTCGACCTCTCTGGTTCTCAACATCAGAAATGTGTCCGTTTCGCCGAAGACGATAAATTAGTCACCGAATTTTCGAATGTTGCTGAAGCTTGGTGTATTGGTTAGTTCTCCTCTTATAATTAATTCTAATTAGTAGAAAAACTTGTTGACATTTTTTTCGTACATACAGATCGAAATACCCCTAATCATGTTATCATTGATAAATATGCAGAAGCCTGTCTTAAAATAAACCGTCCCCCACTTTCTACCGTTATTGAACAGCTCTCAGTAAGTGATATCTTCATACTTTTAACGCACACTACTGTATATTTAGCTCAGTAATATATTTATCTGATAGAAGATCACTACTCCTCTCACCAAAACCAAAATCCCGGCCATCACACTCAAGGGTACTCAACTATGCAAAGAGGATATCGAGGCTCTTGAGGAGATTTTTAAATACTGCGAGGCATATCATTTTAGTTTTGAGAATACTAATCTCACTGATAAGGTAAGCGCATTTAACTCATTTCGGTTGTTTCAGTCAATTTTATTATCACTAATAGTAATAATCGAATTTACCAGTGTAGTAGTAATCTTTTAGATGAATAGGCGGAGAAGTCGTGGAATTTTTTTTCTTTTCGTGATTTAAACGGTTTAGGTAGTTAGGATTTCTTTCCATAATCTATGCAAGTCCTTTACATGGACCATCAAAAGAAAGTGTATTAGTTGGTAATTGCTACTTATATTACCTAATAGCATCAGTCTTTTGAAATTAGTGGATTTGCATGAATGCCTTCTTTAATCAGTGAATATAAACTGGTTTGTGAAAAGCGGATTTCGTAAAGGCAGACGAGTACAAACTTTTGGTCATAGGAACTAATAGCTCCTACCTCCATAAGACCCCTCTGTAGCTAAACGGAATACTCCCAAGTACCCGAGTCATGAATGCCTTATGGACTAGGCAATTTCAACCGCTGAAAGTATTGTTTTTAGAATCAGGATGTCCATGTTTCTTGATCTAGTTTTTTCTCCTTTGTAAATGCAATATTGAATGTTACATATATTTGAGGCGGCCTTTTATTTAATGGGCTTAATAATTTAACACGAACCATTCCAAATCTTATCAATATTATAAATCTGTTGAATTCGAAATTATTTCAAAAAGGAAACATTTTCGCATCTTTCAAAAAATTTTCCTGTAGCAGCGATGGTGATTTGTATTTGTCCAATTAATTCCACAATGCACAGGTAAATTTTCGTCTTCTTCGAGGACGATAATAACTAAGTTGCTGGTGTTTTTCTACGATGTTTTCTAGATGTCTGGTCCTGTTAGAGGTCTTTTGTTTTTTTATCATAATAATGTCCGTTTTTTTATTGTTATACTAATTTGAAAAACGGATGCATAACTATAGGGACATACCGTGGGTATTGAGATTCGGATTTGAAATGTTTAATCAGAAAAATTTGTGCTACTGCTTTCTCAAAAGAGTTTGTGGTGAGTTTTAATTTCAATATTGCAAATGAAATCCTGAAATCTGGCGTTTTAACCATCTGTGTCTTCTACGTTGAAGAAATCCGTTGATCTCGGTCCTTTGTTTTTCGATTTTATTCTTGAACCGACATATTGATTCTTTGGCCGCGTTTCTGGTTATTTTGATCAACGGAGAGCGGTTATCTGGAGTGTTATCAGGAGTTTGCTTCATGTGATTCCGGGAGTAATTAAAGAATTATAATCAGATCAATTCCGTGTCTCAAATTCCAAAGTTTTGAACAGCGGATGCATCTGATGATTCTTTTCTTCTCTCTGTTATTATATCGTACAGCACATATTCTGATTTTTATTGAAGTGTTTTTACGCAAATTGGACTTAAAAGTGTTGCTTATGACCTAAATGTTTTCGTAAATTTGCAGACGCTGCTCGGTCTTTTGGAGGTACTAGATTACTACAGACCCTGTAGTGAACTCTGTCTCGCACGGAATAAGAGAATTGGGAGCAATGGAATCAGAGTTATCGGCAATTTCATCTCTAAAGTAAGTCATATCGCCTTAGTAAATACCATAAAATCTTAAAATTATTTTTTCTTTATTAGTCATCAGACCTCATATTTTTATTAGCAATCCTCAGTGTAGCTAAGCCATTCCTTTTCCTGGCTTCATCTCAAACAAGATAGCTAGGAGCTAGAGGATGTGGCATGCTGCAATACTAGGTAGACCTTGTAGAAATAGTCACTTGTTAATCAGAAGGGTGAATGCTCACAGGGTCACTAGTTCGTTGGAGTAACCACTAAGGGCTGGCAGCTAGCAAAAGCAAACGACTGTTCATGATGAGGATTCCAGAGAGTAAAAGAGGGCTGAGAGGGAAGCGTAAGTGCCGATAAATGATGCGTGTGTTTGCCTCCCCTACCCTCTTCCTCCCCCCTTCCCCCCTCCCCGGTTTGTTTTTAAATGGGAATTTTATATAGTATTACAGATAGGCGTAGCATAAGCAGATGGAATGGCTTCGGACTCTGCTGATCTGGGTAACTGAACACTAGCGCCGCTCATTCAAGGACCACTTAATTAGATTATTCCGCTAATTAGAATAAGCAATCTGAGAGCACGATGGTTCTCTACTGAGAACTTGAGGTTGCAGCAGGGTCAAATACTTCAGGTACCACTGTGGGATCGAGATAATCAGGTATCAGAGATTGGTGATGACCTAGGTAAAATTTTGATAAGGCATAGGGATTTACCCTTCAATTTAATTTTATAGAAAATAAGAAGCCAAGGAGAAGACGTCTGTACGGTATAGTACAAGTTTTATGAAATGCAAATCGCAAACTGTATAACCATGTAAGGATGGTAAGTGGGGGTTAACAACCACATCTGGCGGGGTTATAGGCCAGTCCATGTAACAACAACAAACAAGGGATTAGGTTGATTGAGAGGAGCCTGCATGGAATGAGGTTACACAAAGACTATATTGACTCTGAATGGTCATCATCTTAGCATAGTTCGAGACATCATAGATACCTGTTTTAGAAGAGAGAAGGAAGGATGGGTTTTAGTATGTGCGAAGCGGTGCTAAATATCCTGTGGGGATAAAACTAAGATAAATCGAAGAATAACGTTAACTGTGGTTATGCCGTTCATTCTTAAAAAAATCAACCCAACTTAGTGTTTTCATGTTCTCCGCATTCAGTCTTCAATCTTTAGATCGATACTTGATTATTCAGATCACTTACATTAAGTGATTTTCGGTTGGAGAAATTGCAGAATGGGCTCTGCCTTAGAAGTCGCTAACGTAGAACAGAAGCACTAAGTTATTGTCCTCAACCTTACAAATTTGACTGCCACGACGGAGAGGAGACAAAAACAGTTTCAGATTCTTTATATTTCGGGAAAGAAAAGAAAATAGCTACAGCCTTAAGACTAATAAGTTGAAATTGACTGATTATCAGAATATAGCCTAAAACGCCGGTGTTAGCGTGGGAAGGTCGGTTTATAGATTATGAATCATTGAACGAAGTGAAGTTAAAATATAGCTAGGTCATCAGAAATATTGTTGCCACAAAACTGTGTCGCTTGAAATGAGTCGCTTTATATTGTAGCAAATCATAAGAGCTAGCAAGAACCGAGGTCCCCAATTTGTAGTAAATTGTAGGAACTAATGAACCAGATCTTGATTGTAGAAGTTAAGACTGTAGCTAATGACTAACAATAGCTCCAACGGTTTTAGAGCCGACTAGGCCAAAATGTATTGACCAAACTACTGAGGATTCAAATGAGTAAGCGAGAGATGGGGAACAAAGGCAATGAGAAGGAAGCGTAGGAGCCGATGCATGACAAGCGTGTGTGTGGAAACACAAGGATAATTTACGAGTCTGTTGCAATTACGGTAACAATTTAAGACTGAAAACTAACAACAGTCACCAATTTGTAGCTGTTTGAATAAGGGCTAGCAGAGCACTAACGGTTGATCAGACCAAAATATATTGAACGAGCCACAATGAGTTCCAGAGGGCAAGAGAGAGTTGAGGAACGAAGGCAGCTAGAAGGCATCGCAGGAGTAGGTGTATGACAAGCGTATGTCTGCGTGGGAATACAGTAGCAGTTTACGTGAGTCACTTGAGCAAGGAAGCTGGTGAGAACATAAGTGTAGGTGTGCTTCTAATGAAACGGGACGGTTATAGAAAGGAGGTAGCATAAGCAGGTGGAATGGTTCCGAAGGCTTAATTCTCGTAAAGCTCCCTCTAGGACCACTTAAATAGCTTATTCCGATAATTGAAATAAACCACTTGAGGACACGATGGTTTTTCAAAGAGTGCTTCAGGTTACGGTAGGGTCAAACGCCTCAGGCATCACTGTTTGAGGTCGAGTTAATTAGGTCTCGGATTAGTGATGACAGATTCATCCCTCAAGTCACTTGGGCAAGGACCCGCCTGAGGGTATAAGTTTAGATGTACTTTCAGATGGGATGAGAAAGTTATAGGAAAAGGAGGAATCGATAAGCTTGTCCAGACATTACGGATGGAGGCTGAGTCAAGAGACATAAAGACGTCACTGCGGCTTCGTGAATGAAAAACAGAAGTATTACCATAAGGGAATGCGAATAAAGAGTAATTTTAGAAATGCATAGGGAATCATCCTTCAATACTATTTTTTAAATTTGCAATCTGATCACGCCACAGGGTGGTGATAAGCTATACCTTTTGCGGTTCGCAGCCTAATATACACTCTTTCTTCCTTCTATTTTAAAGTATACCTCATTGACATGGCTTGATATTCGTGGGATTCCACTGTTAGTGGAGGATGTTAAGCACCTTCGCCGAGCGATAACCCTGCAACGCAACGAGGCGCGAAAAGTTGTAATCGATTTCCTTGCAACATGTTCGGGTCAGGAGCCTGTGAATCCAGACTCGGCTCGTGACGCTGAAGAAGACTCTGAAGCATTCCAACTCACCTTCAACGCTTTTATTTCAAAGAGCTTTGCCACGCCAGCGGAGGTGAACACTATTTCGGGCGCCCTTCAACGCCTTCCACCCCTGTGTCTTCGTGGACTGCATCTGGGGGAGACGGGCATCCACGGGGCCGCGCTGGCTGATATTGCCGCAGCTATCCGTTTGGCGGGCCATCTCCGAGATTTGCGGCTGAATGCTAATCGTATTGGTCCCCACGATATCGAAATTCTTGCCCCTTTGCTGAGGTATCATCCAAATCTCCAAGTTATCGATCTTAGTCACAATGATCTTGGGGTATGTCGCATTATTATGATTCATCTTGATATAGTGATGTTATTTGGTGTGGCGAGACCCGCCGATGCACATTATTTGAAGCTTCTCCATCAGATGCCCTTAGCTTCTTTCTTCACAATATAGTTATCTTAAAATGAAGTTTTAAAGTAGTTCTAAATTATGGATGCCCGGAAGACTGGTTGTAGTGCGTGGAAGGAATATTTTGGGAACTAAATAGCGAGGAGACGGTTACTTAGCCGTATCATCCCCAAACTCATGATAGATACCTGTTGTTCTGTTGTAATTTTAGGATGAAGGCTATCGATTGTTGTCCGATGCTCTTGGTCACCCCACCTATCCCTCCAATTATCTTCGGCCGTCCTCCTCAGATGATGCTAATGAGGAATCAGCCAGTCAGAGAGATAGTGTTTGCAATCTGCGTCGGATCTACCTCTCCGCTACGGGCCTGCGTCCTACTGGTGCTAAGTACTTTTCCGCCTGTCTCCTAGCCCTTGCCAACCTCACCCATCTGGAGTTGTCTGATAATCCCCACTTAGGGTGTCAGGGAATGATCGCTCTGCGCTCCGCCCTCCAAGCTTATACTCGCAAGCGTCTCGTCTACCTTGGTCTGGCCAACTGCGGACTCGCTTGTCAGGGGGCCATCGCCCTGGCTGAAATCCTTGGGGACTCCCCTCGCGCCCTTCGGCGCATTGATCTCACCGGCAATTACATCGCTGAGGCGGGTTTTATGGCTCTTTCAAAGTCCATCCCTCTCTGTTGGGGATTAGTGCACTTACAGGTAAATAAAAATAAACAGGTAATCTTCAACTATTTTGAATGGAATTCATCCGCATTTGAGCATTTAGTGTCAATAACCTTCATTAGGGTCATTAAATAAATACTACAAAGAGTGAAAACAGGGCATAGAATTTAGTAATGATAGTACTTTAATGGGACTTAACAGACGGAGAGGGAACTACAAAAGTAGAAAGTAGGAATGATAGTAGATAAAGAGGAGTTGATTGAGGGGCCTGATTGCACCAGTCGACCGGTAGGAGTTGGAGATTAGAGAGCTGAGTAAATATGTAGTAGAGACGGGAAACGTCGGAGTGGGGGCTGAGGAAAGTTTACACCTGAATATAATGGGAGCTGAAAATGACGATGTCATATCTGACGATCGCCTGAATTGACTGAGCAATTGGATAGATTTCCCCAATTGATAGCGGTGTCGGTGATCACCACGTTCAAATAGTGTAAACTCAGATACCCCAGACACGGTCAGTCATGAAAAACTCGTGGAAATTTATTTGAAAATATTTCTTAATTTTTTTCTCGTCTGAATAAAGAAAAGGAGCTGAATTACATACCAGACTTCACCAGAATGATTTTTTCAGTGGCAACCTGCCATCTCTCATTTCAATTATGGTTTTGTTGTTATATTTGGGGATGCTAAAGTTATAAATGGGATAAATCCTTGGCGAGATGGAGTAATATAAGTTGGGTTGGATGATGCGTCTGGTGATTCTTATCATCCCTATCTTTATGAAGACAGATGCGGTTTGTTGTGTTCTGCTCTTCTCTATAGGATACTGTAACCGACTCTTAGATTCCCTAAGACATTGCGCCAGTTACAAATACGACTTAACAACACTACAGTACAAAGTGACGCAAGTCACTATTAAAGTAAGACGCACGTTTATGTATCGATAGGTCAATTTATATTCTGCACCATTTACAACCGTAATGTAAATAAATTCGTTCGAATAAAAGGGTATTAAAAGAAGCAGGAATTAAAAGGTGGAAAATAAAGAATCTTACATTTTATTTTGGGGAAAATATTATTTTCTTATATGTAATACAATTTATATGACGATTTGAAATGGGGAGGAATTTCTGGCATCCGCTGGACAATTTCCTAAGCAACATTTTTGCTTTTAGTTTCATTACTCGAGATGTGCTAACAGCAGAAAAGGGTATGAAGCCAATTTATTTTTTGTTCTGTTTGATGGACAGGGTCTCGAGGATAATCGACCCATCGCGAGGTCACGAGCTTCGACGGAGAAGGTGGACGGTGAGGCTGATGGGAATAATTTACGTCGAAATGGGAGGTCAATATCTATTCCGAGTCCTCTAACTAGCGGCAAGTTCTCAGTAAGCGAGAATGATTTATTGAGGTTTTAACCTTGTTGTAAGCTACTTCAGTTCTCGTTGTCGGTATTTATTCATTAGAGTATGAGTAACCAAGCGCTCACCTTCAAATCTCGGTTTATGAGTATCGTCTTATTAATTGTGGGGGTAACAGGCGGTCGTGGAGACCACGTGCGAGATGCGGATTTTCCATCCTGAGAACAAGTATGTACTCTGGGTCGTGCCTAACTGCAGAGCTTCAATAATAGCCCCTTCTTCCCAGAATAAATAGAATACAGAAAAGTTTTAATCGAGAGAAACGAGTTCAATAAGAATAGAAACGGAGGGGAGAGAAGAAGAGGCGTTGAAATCTTCGTATTTTTGCCTAATCTTGAAAGCATTGAGTTGTCTACATTCTTGTATGAAACACAATTGCTGCATAATGTCCTGATATTTGAATTTCACGAACTGACTCTCGAGTGCATGGGTGAGATCATATTCAAGATATTCAAACCTTGTTAACCGGTTGATTTATTTCCGTTGTTTTTCGCGCCATCTCGATTTATTTGAATCTTACTAAATCCAAGGGCAGGTAGTCGAGACTAGTAATGACTTTTTAAAACGATAGAGTTCATTCAAAATGAACGTTGTACCATTTTGATTACTGTTGATTGTCCTATACCTTCCAATCCATACTGAGGAGAAGAAAAGGTGTGATGACGAGCTATTGTACAGCAGCCAAAGTAATAATTCCCCTAATTGGAAGTAAACAGTGAGTTATAAGACTCAAACAATCACTGCACTGTCATACAATTTAAAATTTTAATTCCATTTACATTCCGTCTATCATTTATGGGGAAAAGATTTACATTTCAAGTTACAAATAAGTGTCAAAGACTGCATTTTTAGGTTAGGTGTGGTTATCTCGTTTCTCGCCACCAAAGCGCACTTTAACAGCTAATTTATAATAAGTTTTGGCAAGTTACTTTGAAAATAAGCAATACATCATCAACACTACTCTTAGTGTCTCATCTGTCATATGATTCAGCAGCAAAATCAACATTCCTTCCAGTGTTGAAATATTTCATTTTCTGAAAAGAGTTATTATCATTACCTATGCCAATGATATGAGATCTTTTAGAGGGTAGCATCTGAACCTGTAATATTAAAAATTAATTTAGTAATAAGTGAAACACGAGATGCCGAATAGGAGTCAGGATGTCAAGAGCCTTTATTTAAACTTTGAAAGCATATGTAACGTATTGGTATCCACTTACAAAGGACTCAGATAACTCAAAATTGATTGAGTTTTTTCTGGATCACATCTTAGCATAATTGTGCCAAGTTACAAACATTAAAAGTGAAATCCGGGCCGAGAATTTATGTCCGGAATCTATTGTCCCTGTGATTGAGTGAATTTCTGTTCGTTATATTCAGACCTTACTAACCAGTTAATTTATTTGAATGGTTGATCATGTCTCTTTGATTCAGTGGAAGAGGTCACCAAGTTTCTCACATTCCCCATTTCTACTAGAAATAAATAACGTTTGTTTGTTTGCTATCTGCTAAGTGTACTAACTATTGAAAAACCATTTATACTCTCAACTATGCCTTTTCTCTAACTCCTTAGTGACCACTGTTTAAGACTTACGTCCATATTGTAGTTGCTAATTTTTGTGGAACATTTTTCAATTGTCAAAGATGCTATTATTTTGTTGAAAATAATTTATCTGATTTGGCCCTCCAGGACCTCTCCTGTGTCTGTTGATTTGCTTGTCTACCTTTCTAAGCTTCTCTGTTGCGAGAGGTACTAGTATTCTTAGGCCTTTTCATCACTGACTTCCTGCTGCATTACTTTAGGAGTCTCAGTTCTATCAACGTACAAATCATTCTCCGAAGTACTTCTATAGGTGTAAGTTGGATTGAACTTCGTAAATTTGAGCTCTTTCTGAGTAGATTTCACTGGCGCAACGAGCATATCTGCAGGGGATGTTCCAAGCGTGAAATATTGCCATTTCCCAGGTAACACAGAGTGAAGGTGCTTTGTTCAAAACTTGGGAGACTAAGCCCATTTCCATGCTGAATTGTCATGCTTTCAATACTTTTGAGAGCAGAAGTGTTTGCACTATTTTATCTAAAAGTGCTGCTCTTGAATTCTAACATACGAAAGTGATCAGGTTTGGGTTTTCATAAAATTTTATTGGCGGCATACACACTGTTGAGTTTCTTTTCTATTAGTTCCAATTCTCAGACCTCCTTATGGGACAAGCATCTCATTTTTACCTTCTGATATAAGTAATCATGCCTCCTTCTCTCATCAGTTTTGGTGAAAATTAAATAAATTTGAAAATCAATAGCTCGGCAACGTTTTTGTCCTTCACCATTGATTCATAAGCTCTGAGCTTCTCAGTTTGTTCTTTTCTCTTTTATCAGTTCCCATCATTATTTCCCATGGCAATACGTCAACTTTTACTCATTTTAATTATAAGGCAGCATCTCAATAAGGGAAACAGCAAAATAATTCACTAAGTCATGAAACAGCGGAAGGTGTCAAAAAGAAATAGGCACTAAAACCAGGACATCAAAAATCTTTATTTGAATTCTACAAGCATTGAGTCATCCTCATTCTCATTGTGTAATGTCTTAGTATTCAAGTTTATTTATTTGACTCAAGCTCATACGTGAGATTACATCTGCGAAATCCAGAGCTTGTTGACCCGCTGATTTAATTCCATGTTTTGTAATGCCACCTCAATTCATTTGTATTTCCTTACCGTTAAGAGCAGGTAAGTAAGACGGGCAGGGATTTTTTAAATATGACAGAGCTCATTTCTGCGTATATTAAGTACTATATTTTATAGGGTCGGTTTTCTTCTTAACTTTTGCTTAGATATAAGGACTTATCACTTACTTGATAATTAGAGGGTAGCTTGGAGGAAAAAATAGCCGAATTATGTCAATTTTGTAACATGTATCATCTTGCCCATTTCGTAGCGAGGGTAAAAATTTCAACTTAAAATGATCTGATTTTATATGTTTATCCCTTTCGTGATAGATTGCTTGTAATTAACCCAATTAATTACTTTCATCATCACATGACCTGAAAAGTGTGTGCATGCCTGTGTGTGAGTTTACAGTCTGACCTTGGGTGGTATGCCAACGCGAGGTTAGATTGAGGTCATTCTTTGCATAATAGAGATGTGGTGTGTTTCGTAATTGAGTTGTTGTTTTATCTTAAAAGAGGGGAAAATGAACTGGTTATTGAAAAAAAGTTTTTATCAAGTTGGTATAGCACTGATAGGAGTTTTGTGGCCTAGCCTCATATAATAAAGGGATAAGGGGCATTTCGTAGATGACCAGACTATAGAATCGAGGAATATGTACATTCATTTTCATCTAGCATTGCAGCCCATGAATAATGGATAGTATCTATACTACAACGACTTGAAAAAGTTTCGGCCGTCTGGAAAGGGAGATGATGCATCCACATAAGAACTAAATAATCGTGCGAAAAGGGAGCGGGTGGGGCGGAATAAGCAATATTTAAAAGATGTCGTGTCTTCTCACCTTTGTGCTCCCCAACGCCTCTTGGTCCATCTTTCTATTCTCCATGCTCTTTTAGACCTTTGTGCCTTTTCATCTTATATTAGCTTATCTATAAAATTCCTTTAATGATTACATATTTAGTCCGCGGTTCCTATACGCTGATTGATCTTCCTTAGTAAAATAGCTACATCTGTTGAAAACCAGTCTTATTACTAAATGAGCGTTGAATTTGTTATCTAATGAACTGAAAACTAAATGTGAACAAAATGCATATTTGTTTTACCCAAGCGTAATGAACTGATAAGTAACCAGATAAATTGGTGATATTAAATTTCTTATTGAATTTTATAATCGTTTTCAGGTTATGAGGCTTGGTCTTTTGAAAATATTCAGTACCAGGTGTGTGTCCTTTCGTTTTCATTCTAATTAGAACTTTTAACCCAACAACCTAAACTAAAATCCAAATCAACACCCTTGAAATATCAGAGGCTATGAAAGTATAAAGAACAAGATAGGACTAACTTTGATCCTGTTTGAGATCTCATTCCCTCTAGTAAATCTCCTGTTCAACTGGTATTTGTGGTACGAACCCTGAAAACGAACGCGTCTGAATTTACATTTAAAAATTCCAATTTAAAATAAAGTTATGTAGTTAAGTATTTATGACCGTTAATTGGCATTTATACATGGACTATTTCTGTCGTGAACAATTTACAAAATAATCCTAGGAGAAAATCGTGATTAATTTTTACAATAACAAGTGCTTTGATGGACATATGCTGCGCACACGATGATTCAGGTCTGCTCATTCTAATTGTCACAGAGTGGCACACAAAGAACACCAAACCCGATAGTCCCTCTTGATACCTAAATTCGCGCTATTTAAACAACCTGAGCTCCACTTGCTCCGTACTGACACCTTTCTCCCTCCAGGCCCCAATACCTCCTGCAACTTTCTTTATTCCTCTCTTATTCCATTATGCTTGTCCAATGCACATTTGTCCAACTCAACTATTGGCCTACTAATTTTGGGAAAGGTTGTTGTATCCCGTTAATGTATGGAAGATTATTCCTTTGAAAGAGAATTTCTAAGTCTAACTCATCCTAACTTTTAAAGTAGCATTACTGACGGAATTAGGATGTTTGCGAATTAGGTATTTGTAATCTCTGAAATGTGTATGCATCTATAAGCGTTTAGATCTCCGGCGCTTTTTTCAATTAAATTTGCAATTTCTCTTTTACCTTGAAGTCAAAACGGCATCTAAATTTCCCTGCGGACACTTTCATGCTGGCAGTACTAAAATGCTGCTGTCCATGGGTCAGTTTACACTTATACAGTAAGATTTATCTAGCTTTCTAGTTTTATCTCAATAGATTTGCAATAATCTAACATTCTAGAAGTTATTTATAACCTCCCATCTATCTTACAGATGTTCCGATTACCTCGATCATCGACCGCTTCGGGAAATGGGACTTCTGAAACAAATGAAACTTCGATCTGGACCCGACATCGGTCGGCGAATCGAACTTTGACTCTTCTGGAACCCTCACAACTTAGTCTGGATCTAATTCACACCATCCACCTCCAACTGGCAGCCAATTTGGATAGACATCTAGTCGCGCATGGGCGAACTGCAATTAATGGAGGGTAAGCTTCTTGATTTTGGTAATCTATCTCAATTCAATCACCAACAAGTGAAAAATGAAAAAAGTATCAGGAGTTTCTGGTTTTGATCTTGCTACGTTTCAGTGGAGGTTGGCCCTTATTTACAATAACCGCCTCGATTCTAACTCCTAAAATTGCTAAAACTTCTAGCAGACCTTCATATATTTCTGTTGCGCTTTAATCCAAAGTAAAGACAAGCCGAAGTTAGCCTTAGGTGTGGCCATTTCCCTTTTTTAATCGAACCAGTTTGTTGACCGGTCAGTTGTGATAATCGTCATCTTCATCGACCATTGGCACTGTTTACGCCAATCACAGAGCAGTAAATTTGTTCAAAATCCATTAAAAGAAGCAATAACCATTAACAAACTCTTTGCCTAACTCTTTTCCTAAACTTAAGTGTCCAAAGTGGACTTTTAAGCTCTCGAAAGTTAGCTTAGTGACATTTACTTCTCTTCCAACCTATAACTCGCACTCCCATCACACAACCACATCGGCACGAATGTCATCTGTGTTCTCTCCTGATATGAATATTTTGGCTTTAATTTCTGCTACCTTCTACCACAATTACTAAATGTATCAGAGCAGATCTCGGATTTCTTGTCCTGTCACTTTTACCTTCAATTATTTCGACAACTTATCATTGCATCCAAAATTACCGAATCACTGGGGTCTCTCAGTGGCGTATCACGAGTTTACCAGGTCAACCAAAGGGGGAATTCTGTATGGAAAATTCTACGTAAAATTCTACTCCGGTCTGTTTTCTCTTGTGTTGCATCATCGGTTAAAAATGGGGTGCAACTCTTAAATGTGCTAATTTAATTTATCTAATTCTAATTAAAGCGTGACGAAATTCCATTCTCGATGTCATATTTACCTTCTAACCCATGTTGTTCCTTCTTTGATCTTCATCTACCGTTAGTTTCAACTAACGTGTCCTTTTAATTACCTGATGCTGTTGCTGCCATAGGTCTAATTGGCTAACTTGTGAAATAATGTCATGTCATATCCCATTCATGATCTCTCTAAATGCGAACGTTGATCAAAATCAGCGGATGATTTGAATAACGTCTTAAAGTGTATAAGCGGGTGCTCCCTGGCCAACCAAAAAACATCGGGTCGCAACATGACACTGTCCGATTTATACGTACAACTAGATGAGATATTTTCAGAAGACAGCAGAAACTGGTGGCTCTAGATAAGGAGAGATTGAAACTAGAATTGCCGAACGAAAGCCTTCTGGTACGCGTAACTCCAAAATTTTGATCTCCAAAAGCATTTTTTTCTATTGGCGAGGACTCAAAATGTGCTATGTGGTAGTTTGATTCTCAGAGTGCCATACGAAATGAATTCACCTTACGGATCGAATTCAAATAGGTCGAGTCCCTAATCTCTGTATATGTGTAATTGGTTTCGGTCTTATGTGCACCAACTTGTTTGTCAAAATGCGCGACAAAGTGCGACATGATCTTGTTTGGACTTGTCTTCTACTTCTCCCCCTCGTGGTACCTGGAGAGCGTATACACTTATTAAGCTGGTTGAAATTACATTCCGGAGGAAATTTGGTCAAATATTTCACTTTTGTCCTCACCGTTTATGCAGTAATCGGTTGTGTCTGAAAAGCTATTACTTGAAACGATCGAGGGCTTAGAGATTTAATGACCTGCCAAGTTATTGGTGCGCCTTAAAGTTCGGAATACCAGTTGCTCAAGTACAAATGTGGTAATAGATAATTATAGGAGTACAGGCTCTGATGGATGCAAAAAGCGGGGAGAATTGTAGCATAAAACCCAAGGCTACAGGTACAATATAGGCGTTTAAAACTGTAGATGAATGCTTAAGTACAAATCGAATTTCAGATAAAACCCGATGCGATATGTTGCCTTCCCGTTTGCCTCTTTTATAAGGTTAATAATTTGATTGTTAAAAGTGGAAGCCACGTCTCAGCAACTCTGTTTATTTCCCTGTTATCTCCTTTTCTGACATCTGACTCTGCCCTATTTAGCCTTCATAGCTATCAATTTAAAGTATAAATTTGCTTCCAGGACATTCCATGTTCATACTCATTGTCATATCGCTTGGACTGCAATGGGGTTCAATGACACTAAATTCCATCTCTTTGGTCCAATGGCAGCAATAAGTGAAAATTGGGCGAAGTCCGCTTTAAGTGACATTAAGAAAGCGAAAGTTATTGATGATTGACCTTTGTGCGTAGCAGTTACATTTCATGTTCAGCACCATTCTATTTATGCTAGGTTGGGAGGTCAATGACCTCATTGTTAACATGAGCTAAATACGTTGAAGGCGTATTGAACTGATTTGTCGCATTTTCCTTGAACTAAATTCTTCGTCTGTATTTGTGAAA
>CAADRB010000005.1:6025181-6139432 GCA_900708905.1 Hymenolepis diminuta | reverse complement strand
CAAGACAACAACTGGGGACAATTGCGCTGATATTCATGGAGGGAGAAAGGAATTTGCTTGCAGCTTCATGATCCTATATTTCACAATCCAGTTCTAACTGGTCTGAAGCCAGAAGGAGGTTGACATCTGAAATTGCGTGAATTCAAAGAAGAGGTGGTTGTACCACCCCATCATCATTATAGTGGAGTGTTTAGCTGGTATAAACTCATATTTACAGCTTTGAACCCAGGTGAAATTTTGTCAATTCAGCAGAGCTCACAGAACCAGTTAGTCTTCTATTTCACACTTTTCCTCCTCCAACCGTCTTCAGGAGTATCCATTTCCTTTTGAAGTTCTGTTTTATCAGTCATCATCATCACCGTCATCGAGGACTTGCGAAGATGATATTCGTATCGTGAAGGTCGTCTATTTCCCTCTTCTTCGTCGAACCAATCTGTCGGCTGGTCGGCTCTACTAATCGTCACCTTCATCGACAGCCAAGGGTGACGAGATCTTCCATGTAATCCATTCTAAAGGAGGGAAGAAAGTAGTTATTATGAGAGAAGGGAATACATGTTGCCTATTAAGTAAGGGGAATAGCGAGACAGAACAAAAAAGGACATAGCTTCTAGAGATGAGCATAGTACTTCATCATTGATGACTTCGTCGGAACTCTCGAACGGTACTCCCTCCTCCGAGTACCGCCTTGGTTTCCGCCTTCATCTATGTTTTTAGGCATCCCGTAGACTACAAGAGGTAAGACAATAGAAGATGAAAGCCCTTTGGACAAAACGACCAGAAAGCAGCTGAAAAATCCGATAAGTATGTGTAATTTATCTCTAAAAGGTATAAAAGGAAAAGTAATAATAAGCGAATGAAGGTGTTACAATCCTCATCTGCCCGAACCAATTTATTTAGCATGCGATTAATTTGTCGACAGTATTTGCTGGATAATAAAGAAATATAATATTGTCAGTGCTAAGTAATACCATCCAAACAACTCGGTTTCAATGAAGGAGGTAGGCCGATGGTAGGTGAATAGGAGTTGTCTGGGAGGGTGTAAATTGTTCGAGATCATCGCGTCGGTTAGGTGGTATAATTGCGGCCAAATGCCAAATTTCGTTCAAAAGAGTCATGGGAGGATAGTTTTAAAGTTGAAGTTATACCTGTGTATGAAGAATTTAAATAAGACAATGCTTATAAAAACCAAATAGGAAATTTAGGATTATCCCTCAATAGCACTTTTTAATCATCATTAAATGTGTAAGTGCCGGTGGGGAAAAAGGAGGATGAATGCGATATTTCCTATTGTTACCACACTCACTTATTACATATTTTAAGTAGAAATGCATCTTTTTCATGGAAAATTGTCTAGGGATCGTTTTGAGACCATCTCAAATTTATTGTTCTATGAAGTTCTCGGTAAAGATAGTTAATTGGCTTGCCATAGATTTGATTAGAATGAAAGTCTATGCACTTTTGGGAGAGAAGAATTTCATATTTTGGGTGGTCTCTCACAGTAGTCTATTAGTCTAACCGATAAGAAGGTGGGAGTTGGGCTGAACATCGGGATAGGTAGTGCAACTCCACATCGATCTAAGAGTTAAGTATGTCCTTCAAATATTTAAAAAGTGTCTTGGGGTAACTCCATTTCGGTCTTATCCCTCTCCCTCTCTCTCTCTCTCACCCTCCCTCCCCCATTCTCTCACTCACTCCATCGGGTCAGTCAACTGTAGATAAGCGATATCTGGCGAGCAGATAGATAGATATAACGGGTGAAACTAGGTTTTCAAGCACTGAAATTATGAAGGGGTGTTCTATCTTACAAGAATTATTCTTATGTGCTTCATTATTAAGTAATGTTCGAAATGTCGAAATAGGTTCACTTCCTTTCTACTGGAGGTTAAAAGAGAAATCAAAGTAATTGTCGAGAGGTAAAATAATTTCTTCAATAATGAATATAAGTGCATGTTTCAATTAAGACGATATTTTAGATTGGAGAGAGAAGGCGAAAGTAGATAAATGGTCATTCGCCCGATTGCTCCCTGACTCTGAATACACAGCACTTTTTATTGTTACTCACGATAGAGTGAAACGAATATCATTTTTTATCATGGGAAATCAAGTGAACAAAGGAAAATAGGCAGAAGAATGACTCTATATATTTGCAGAAGTACTCTTTATTGGCATTCTCTATGACAATGCTTCGGGTTTTCGTCCACGAAGCCGCAGTGAGGTCGTTTATATCCCTATGACGCAAAACCCCTATCTGTCATGTCTGAACGAGCCTATCGATTCCGCCCTTTCTATAGCAGCCTTGTTTCACTTAAAGGTACATTTGCGCTCATGTTCTCGCTCGGCCTTATCTAAGTGACTCATGTAAGGCATGTAAAACCTGTAAGTTTTCCGCCCAAAACCTAACACACGCCTGTCAGTGACCGGTTCCTATGCTTCTCTCTCATCTCCTCCGTTCCTCAGTCCTCTCTCCCGGTCTTACTCGTCCGCGTCAGTCCTCATTGTGGCCGCCTTGAATGCATTTTGGTCTGATCAAATCTTGGTTTTCTGCTCCACAATAGGCGTCAGCTCTTACTGAAACAGCTACAAATTGGTGACTGTTGTTGCTGTTGTTAGTTGCTATCTTAATTCCAACAAGTGCATTAAGAGGCAAAGGGGAGGGATGTGAAAGTGGTCTTACTTCATTCATTTGACCTGTGCATTCATTTGTTTGTGCAATGAGGATGGTTACCACATAAAGTTCGAATGCTCAAAAGTTCCAAATTCAGGAACCGTATGTTGGGATCTTGATTGTTAATACTGCTTGTAATATCCAGAACTCATTGACAAGTTGATCAACTTGAATAATTGGACATACCATTTCAATATATTTGCTTAATGACAGAGATACTAATGAAGTCTTTTCCTCCCTCTCTTTCACTTCTCACAGTTTTGCCACCACAGTTTTGGTCCGTGATCTCGGTTGATGAAATTCGGTGATGCAAGACCATTAGAGAATTGGTTGTAGGAGGACATGGCAGATCTGTTATGGCTGCCTCGTGCATTTTATCACTTTCATTCCGCCCGAACTTCTGTGCTTTAAATGATCGGAGGAGTTGTGCATGATTAAATGTCGTCCATTATGAAAAGGAATACAAGTTTATTGGAGGTCGATCGACTTGGTTGTTCTTATGACCTTTTCAGGGAAGTAGCGTCCTGAAGCCTCTATGATGTGAAAATGGGATTTGGCTACCCCTCTCCTTAAAAATTAGACGTACAATTGGTTGTGTCGTCCCATAGACTTGCTTTCGTCTGCGCCAAATCAGTAGTCTCTGACTTTGGTGACATCTAAGTTATCAGCTATGCTACTGTTGCACTGGTGCTGCTTCCCTCCAGATTTGAACTCATGACCCTCCAGCCCTCGAGATAAGTAGTTACTTCAAAGACGGAGTGAAACATGGTAAACAGTTACAGTTTATGTCGAGCTGATATTAGACTCAACTGAAGCTGATTTCTAAGTAATATTTGATCTTTTTACTGAACACTATAAAAATTCGATTAAGAATTTGTATCCGTGAATGGAGAAATTAAAATAATTAATGGGTATTTTAGTCAATTTTATTATTTAATCTCCATTTTAATAAAAGTGATATCAATCTTTTTGGGGTGTATGGTTTTTTTTCTAAAGATATAATTAGATTTGAATAGTTGTTATGTTCTTTTTCGTTTATTTTGATGTTTTTGTATTTACTTTCAATAAATAATCTTCCTTATGATGTTTTTGGCCTCGTACGTTACTATTTTTCCGAAATTCCATTTATCTTGTAGTCTAACGATTTGGAACTGAATTGCCACTTGATTAAAAATTGTTTTGCGCCATAACTTTGATCTCTCTACTGTTTACTGGGATGCCTAAGGACTTGTTGATGCTATTCGAGTACTCTTTGCTCTCAGAGCGTATCGATACTCATTTGCTTTTCGCACTTCTGCCTGCATAGCCTAGACTTAATGTGAGACAATCTGTTTTGACTCATTTCACCCGTTTTTCAATTTTTACAATGCATTCTACAGCTTGTTTTTCTACCTTTCCTATCTTAATTTCCATACTTCTTATTCCTCTTTCTCTTTCAGTATTTGGGATTGTTCAATTTACCTTGGATCCCCCTCAAATTTTGGATTTCTGATTTGAGACAAACAGTTGTCATTAGGACTACCCTTTAACATATTAATTTAAGTGCCAGGCCTATTTGCCACAAATTGGAACTAAATTGAGCGATTGAATACGTTTATTTAAATGAAATATTGTACTTTATGGGATTTGTTTATCAAATGCAGACAATGCAGAATAAGTTTAGTCAGTATGTCTAATTACCTTGATGAATGAGACTGTCATTAGATCTAATAATGAACAAGTGTGCCTTTTAGTAACGTGATGTTTGAAATTACAGCTTGCAGAATCTTTGCTCCCCATTTTTTTGTTTTTGCTGCTGTCTAAATTTTTACACCAGTTTTCGATTTCCGAACCTCAATAAGCCTATAACTTTCCTCGCTCTTTAGCACGTTCTTGATTTTTACAAAGAATCGCATTTCAATCTCTATCAATATTAATTTTTTCATTTTGATAACAAATCAAGTTTATAATTTTAATCGTTTTAATTGAAAAATATTAACTGGCAATTTTTACTCTCCTCTTTCGCGATAACTCAGATTTCGCCTTCAAATTCTACTGACACGTCTATTACAAGCCGAGTCGTGTAGTCACCCTCTCCCTCTTTCCTCATCCCATTTTTCTTTATCTACTCTTAAACAAATTCTACTTTATTCTCCATTCTATCTTCTGAATCTCTGGGGCTGTGGTTGTCTGCTTTACTTGATAACTGTTAGTCCTATCTCTAACAATATCTTCCTGAATTTAACACTAAACCGAAATCACTTTCCGTGCACAAATGTTTTTCATTTTTGCTTTTATGTCGGTGTCTTTATCCAAGGAGCTCTACTGCATATTGTTAAATCGAGTTTTGGCCTTTACGAGATAATAGCAGCTTGTGGATATGAGGGAAGTAATATTTCTTCAAAGAGTAAGTTAGAGTAATGGAAATCCTAAATTCTTAATAATATAATCACTATACTCTGAATTTCTCGCTCTCTCGAACATATCTATTTTATATCCATTCACATTTTATCCAATTCTTATTGACGCCACTTTTGTTCTGTTTTATCAAGGAAATTTTAGACTGACTCCTTAATTAAGATCTTTTGAAGAGTTAATCTCTAATAAAATCTGTCTTTAATGTATGATGGCGATCGAAAGTATAAACATCCATAAATCAGTTGGTATTCCAGGGTTACCAATTTGTTGAATTAGACTAGCAGCTATCGGCTATCTCGAACAACAAAGAACCACAGTTTTCAAATCAGAAAGCCAAAAGTTGAGGGGCAGATAGAGAGAGGAAAATGGAGAAAGGGAGGAAGAAGAATAATGCGAAGAACGAGGAAGGGCGAGAGAACCGAGTGTTGTAATCGACTTGCCGAGTTATCGCTAAAGGACGAGTACACATCGCTGGTTAAGATTCTCTAACTGCAAAATTTGAAAACAGCTCAAGTGAACGCAAAATCGCAAACATGATTTTTCATCAGAACGAGTTATTATTATGTGCATATTTATTAGACCGGACCTAATTACACTCAGAGAGACATTAGGGTGTCGATTTATTTGAATTAGTTCGGTATAGTGAGTTCATTTCGCATGACAATCTGAGAATTTAATCACCAAATAATAAGTTATGAGTTCTCCATAATAGAAAGAATGCTCCTTGTTACAACTTTTTACTCTATTTTCTTAAATTGGCTCGGAAATTCGACTTAATTTGCGTCATGTATTAAGGAGCTCGGCCTACTCGGCAATAAATGGCTTGCGGCCGTTATTTTTTGTTCATCTCGCTATGATTACGCTCTAGATTTTGAACGTCCTTCGGTAAAATGTCAAAATCTTTTTATCCGAAAAATATTTAGCATTCTGCATGCAGTGGATCACGGGTCTGCATCAATATGACATTAATAATTCTTTGCTCAAGGTCATGAGAGTCATGAGTTGGCCGCACACACGTGAAGCCCTGTGCTCTCACTAACCAATCATGGGCTTGAAGACTGTGCACTTGAACATTTAGATCGAGCATGCACTATCAGTAGTTGAGTTCCGTGAAAAAAAGGAACTTTGTAAAAATAGAGCACCATCACCAAATTTTTCCTTATAGTCGCACTAAATTTTCGGCCGAAAATAAATTAGAAGGGGAATCAAATGCTCAAATATAATACAGGCGAAACGCTCTGCGAAAATGTGGAAATGAGTAACGAGATGGGAGTAAAATTCGCGAAATTTCTCCTTACTTCACACAAATTAGACCTGGATCGTGAAATATAAGATCATGAAGCTGCAAGCAAATTCCATTCTCCCTTCATGAATATCAGCGCAATTGTCCCCAGTTGTTGTCTTGACAACTGTTATCCAATAGAAGCGATCCTCTCATGTGTTCTGAAGATGTCACAACCGTAGAGGTGCAAGTTGGAACTCAAGCTCCTGAGATAACCTTTTTTTTCAAGAAAGACATCTTCATTTTTACCTTCCTCCCTATTTTCCAACTCTAACGTTTAAAACTATGCATCTTCATGTCCAAATTGTATCTCTATTACGTTCATTAATTGATCAATTTTTGTTGATTAAATAGACTTAGTAGTAATTACTTCACCTAGTGGTCACGTGTCCGATACTCTTCGATGTAAACCCAGTGAGTGGAGTGTTTAACCACACTAGTTAAGTCTGGTTTGTAAAGGGAATAAAAGAATTAGAGTTTCTTACCATGAAGGTTCTATAATGCCACCTCTCCATTCAAGATGATTTTTGGAAAACGCTTTCCTAAATGGGCTTTGCAGTATATTACATCATCTAGATACCTTAAGTTGTCTTTTTTACTCATAAGAACAGGTTCTTTGTAAAATAACGACATGTTTCGAACTTCAAACGTGGTGATGTAAGCTCTTACATTCTCGACTGGAACGTTTGAATTTGAAACAAATTAGATTATTTGTTTAGAAGTGGGTAATCAGTTGAGTTGAAGGTATGATCGTACCCATCTCTGTAGATATATCTCCTTAGAGAGTCACTGAAATATCATTCAATGGTGACGGAAATGATGCTTTAACAGGTTAATATTTTTGAGAAGGCAGATATGTTGTAACTCAAATAGTTGTTTTCAATTGTGAAGATCTTTTCATCATTTATTTTATCTTGGAAAGTCAGATCACCGTCATGCCCACGACAATGTTGTTCGTCCAGTCTAGACTCACAGTCAGTACACACTCGGGTAGCCTCAAAAAACTGAAATCAGTCACTCTTATCGCCCTTTTCCAGCCCTTAACTACCTTTGTCCTTTCAAATGTGCTTCTTAGTTTAATTTGTAGAATTCTGTAGTGATATTTGAGGCTACATATTATACATATAGAAATTAGTCGAGCATTAGTTTAGTAAGGCTTCTGTCGTTCAATAATAGGTCTTTAGTTGTGTATTCTTGGTTATCTTTTGGACATTTCAATTTGCTTTTCAAAACGTCGAATTCAGTTTAAGGATGAGTTTGAGAATTGTGGGTAGCGTTTGTCTCACCTCTATGAATGTTATGTTGAAGTCAAATTGGTAAATCTAATTAATCTGTGGAAGACAAGAACCGTTCCCAATTTCACCTCATTGTAGCAGTAAAAACTAAGGTCACTTGAATGTTGAAGCTTGACTGTGACACATAGCTAACAGCAGACGACCACCGGCCGGATGAAAAATGGTAAGAATTTAGTGAACCAGGTTGTATTATACAACAGGCGGTTAGATTCAAGGGAGAGAGGATGGAGAAGGGACGCAGGTTGGAACAGAGGGAAGACCCGACTGATGTGAGCAGTACGCGTTTGTATTAGCGTGTTTGTGTATGTTTGAATGTGCTTTTTAAAAAGCCAATCAGTCCAAAAATACACGAATTGGTAAGAGTCAGGACATGACAATTGGGATCAGAGGGATATAAAAAAATGTCAATGAACCTGCGCGGACGAAAACAGCGAAGAATTTTTGCAGAGTATATGATTTGAGAATACCTTTTTGGGAAAAAATAAGGTGTTATCCTTCAAATTCGTTATACTTGCATATTGCGGTGGCGTAACAGTAATATAATTGTCTGTTCTCTTGTTTATTAACGTGTGCTCCTTAATGTCCTTTTGCTCTTAAAGTACTCTACTACGAAGTGTTCTCTAAATAAGAATATCTCATAAGCACAGTAAGATAGAATGAAAGGACATAAAGATTTATAAGTGTAAGAAAGTTTGAGAGGTGGACCAAAAGTACAGGTGAAAAGAAGTGACTGTGTTCCTGCAAAAGCTACGTCCCTCTAGCATCCTGAGATTGTGGTTGAGTATATCTCGGGTCCCGTTAGACCTTTTTGGTTTGCGTGTTGGTACGTACTTCCCTTTTGGTTGGCAAGGTTGCTACCTTAGCCTACTTCCATATTATTAGTAGCAACAGGCTTGGTGACTTACATTGTACTTAACGCATTACTACTCTAACCCTCCCTTCTTACTATCTCAAAAATGATCCAAACTGTCTGTTTATTTACTGTTTACTGTCTGGTTATTATTTATGCAGTTTTATTGATTTTGTGAATTCTCCGTTATAGGATCCTTTCCTCTCATCTGCGAAAATCGGATACGTCTCAGGGTCTGCGTTTCTTTCGAGGTTACGTGCGTCTTCCACTCTCCACAAACACAGTTCGACGAGATGTAGATCCCCGGCATCTTTGCGGTGATACCAGCGGGAGTGAATTCAGCAGCAGTGATTCCGAGGAGGAATCGACTGCAGAGAAGATCATGGAACCGTCCGCTGCTTCTGTAGTTAAAGAGCCGTCCCCTTCTCCTGAAAACCTCGAAGAAGAACCACCCTCTGCAAATGATGAGGACCTCCTGAGAACAGATTGTGCGGAGAACAGCAGATGAATGATTAAATGCAAAATTTCGGTTATCCTTCTCTGGGCTGTGATGTATAACAAGAAAGGGCGAAATTATGCAATTTTCTACATTCTTTTTTGTTACTCATGTTTTTATATTAATTCAGATAGCTATTATTATTATTAGATGAACTTTTTGACTTCTTCGTCTTCGTCTTTGTTTCGAGATAGTCTTGCAAAGTATTTGACTCTTTTACACTGTTACAATTCTTGAATGTTTCTGTTGCTTATACGGGGTGCGTAAGGTATCTGAGGACACTTATATTTTTGTAATTTAAACTAACCCGATGACAATTTATGTATTTTTATATCAAAAGATCTCATGGCAGATACTACTATAACTAATGAAATGAAAAGACACGCTGTAATAGGGTCTATAAAAGCGAAGCACGGGAATTTGGAAACTGGAAGATTTCTAAAAGTCCCCACATCTTTCGTTTGCAAAGTTAGAAAGGAGGTGTTGAATGAAAGCAATGGAAATGAATGGGCTGCCACGGGGAAGAGAGAACAACACTTTTGACGCTCTGCTGACTCACTCGGAACATTTCAGTTTGTCAGAAGGGTGCATGGCATGATGGACGAAAATCCTGGGCAGTCAATGCGCAACATGCTGCTAAACATCTTCGAGTGCCCGAAGGAACAACAATATATAGGGAATGTTGTTCATCAAGACCTCCGCAGACACAAATCATGCGTTCTTAGACGAGGTCGCCTATTTATGTGGACAAAAACAACTCAAGAGATTCGTTGAATGCGTGCAAAACGACTCTTAAACAAATTGAAGCACACAGAAGAATAGGAATGTCTTTGGTTTTCCTCCCACGAAATAAACCTCCACTAGGGTGAAAGGGTCAATTGAAGAAATAATAGGTGGGTATGTGCGAGCGGATCTCACTGAAGCCCCAACTCTTATGTATGCGCACGAAGTTTCCAACAGCAGTGATGGTTTTCAGTTTTGTGAAGGGTAACGAGGAAAGGGCACACCACGACTCCTTGGATGCCTGTGTGGAGACTCTTGGAATCATTGTTTTTAGGCCGCCTCAGACAGTTAGCGTAGCCAATAGAGGAAGAACCTACGTTTTTCAACAAGGTCCGGTTCCATCCCATAAGGCTCCCAAAATCCAGGACTGGATGGATGGCCGAGAATTTTTATCATCATGTCACACCAAACTTATGGCCGCCTACTAACCCACCAGACCTTAGTCTTTTGGAGTATTATGTGTGTGGCGGGGTGTGGTTGAAAAGGAAGTTAATAAGCATTGCCATAGCACCAGATCCTCTTCTCTGGTGGAAGTGATAGCTTGTGGAATGGAGGATATCATCAGCAAAAACCACCTCATCAAAGCTTGCAGTCAGTCGCTTTCGGACTCGAATTGAGTCGGTGAGGGAAGCCAGTGGAAAGAGGATTTATAGAGTAAAACCTGAGTAAGTATTATATTTGCTTGGGTTGTTACAAGTTTGTTGTAAGTTTCAATCATCAACAGTTTCGTTTTCTCTTTTTCTAAAAGTGCATGAGGTGTCTTCAGAAATCGCCAGCTGCATTGGCTCCGACCTGGAGAGACAAAGATAGGTCAGAAGTGCACTTACTTCCAGGTATTTTATCATTCCAACAGAGACTATATATATGAATACATATTTTTGATGTTTGAAAATAAAAACACCACCCGACTGATAATATTTTTCCCCAAATATTTGTTATATTATTGGAATCGGTAGGTATTGGCACATTGGCACCTGAAAAGTTGTTCATTCCGACAATTTGTGATTAGTTAAGTCCTAGACTAATTGACGCTTTCAAGTCAAGAATATGGGTTCGCAATCATAGGTCATTGCAAAACAGCTACAGCGCCGTACTCCAGGTCGCAAATCGCAACCCACCCTCTCTGATAGGATGCCAAATTAAATTAAATTGGCATTTCTTTGGTAAAGATTTGAGTACTATTTAATCTGCTACTTTGCAGAGCTCTATAGCCCCATATCTCCAAATCTCCAAGTAAGAGAGACCTGTATCATTTTCCTTAGATTTACTACCCCTACCCTAACTTAGAAATGAGACAGAAAGTGGTTTGAAGTTGATTTGAAATGAATATTGAAAGTGTGTGTCCAGTATTAACAGATCTATGCACAAGAGAGTGCGATTACGACCTTACTGAAATAGCAAAATGACGATGAGATACTTTTATATAGCTACAACTACTCAGATCGCAGAAAGAAAAGGGAAGGAAACGACCTGCAACTCAAATGACAGTTTCTTGTTTAGAAAATAAACTTGTCTATACAGATTTGGATAAATGGTAAATCGCTGGCTGCCTTGTTAGTCGATAATGGCTTCAGTAATGGTCTTACATGTCTAATGCAATAATCAGTGACTCAGTGCATGATGGATGAACCCTGTATGAGAGGAAATATTCGAATCGGTCTTTGAACAGAAACGTTGATAGGACAAAACTGTTAAAGAGTAGTTGCAAGCGGGGTGTCTATTGCAAATCGGCTATCACCTTTAGATGAACGATACTCGGTATACAAAGAGAGTTAAGGCATTCGAGCATAAATGTCGGCTTAACATTTAAAATTTAGTTATTGGCAAGGTCGGTGGAAAACAATCAGATATGTGGTCAACTAAGGACTGAATAATATTCCATTTTTCTCGACTATAATTCAGCCTATATAGCGGGAGATTTGTGATTAATTAAAAGCTAGTGTAGTAAGAGGCGTGGTAAGTCAAGTACTTAATAGTTGCTTCCATGAAACGTAGTCGCATAAGCTTGCATATGTACTTTTTGGGAACAGCAACTATATCTCGCATATCATACACATACGGATGAGGTCATTTTCATTAGTTTTTGATAAATACCGGACAGAAAAATGGGAGAATAGGGTTGAAGTTTCCATTGGAGTATTATGGCGTGAATAAACCCCACTTTAACAAAAAGAGGTAAAACAGCAGTCATAAACATTAGGTATTTAGAGAATCTGAGCTTTAGTAACTGCCTTTCAACTATCAATCCTTGAATGAATACTCGACTGGAACGTTCCTAATTATATAGTTGACTTAGTTTATCACATTATAAGCCCTAATTTGGTCAGAAGTAGACTCGTAACCTTACTGAACCAAAGTGAAATACATGTCTGGGAGCTGAGAATGGAGAAGCTGGACTGGGAGTTCAGTATGGATATTAGCTAGATCGGGCTACATAATCATCGGTCGCTATCGCTCTTGGTGAGAGGTCTGTCGTTAAGAGGCTCCCCAGAATTTGTAATTGTTATAATTCTTCAACCTTACATTCATCCTTCATACAGCTTATCGTCTTTATGTCCCTTCACATTTACTTGCCTTTCCTGCATGATGTACCTCAATGAAGATATATTTACTGCTTCCTGAAGTATCATTGTATCAGGTTGTAATAGAAGTTCTGTCCGATTTTTTAGCTATGTGTTTAGGGCACGATTACTTCAATTTAGCTTCTTAATGTTGTATGTTTCCCTATGGTAATTATTAAAACATTATTTCTTCTTTCAGATTGTTCGATAATTGTCCCTATTAATAACTATTTCTAGCCCTAATGTACACTCCAAACAAAGAGCATATCAGGCACATTTTACTGTCTGAATTTCATCAAGGAAATACGACAAGCTCGGTAGCAAAAATACTCAAACCCACTTATGGAAATGATGTTGTGAATAAAAAGACCTGCAGAAAGTGGTTTTCACGTTTCAAAAAGGATGACTTCAGCCTGAAAGACGAACCAATAGCAGGATGCTCAACAAACTCAGTTCTGAACAATTGCAGGTTGCCATTGATGAAAATGCAACCTGCACTACTAGAGAACTGACCAAAACCTTTCACGTAGGCCGCCATATGACCATATATAGGGAGATGAAAGGACTTGGCAAAGTCTCAAAGGCTGGCAAATAAGCCCTCCCACACGATTTGTCAGAAATCAACAAGCAACAGCGTGTGATCTGTTGTGTTTCACTGCGTTCTCATGAACTTCAGGCACCTTTTTTAGATCGAATCATAACTGACAGCGACGAGAAGTGGTGGATCCTTTACAACGATGTTAAGCGCAAAGGACAGTGGCTAAGTCCTGGTTCAAAGCCAATTTCGCAACCGAAACAATTCGGGACTGTGCCGGGAAAAAAATCTTTTGTGTATGGTGGGATTTGAAGGGAATTGTTTACTGTGAACTAATGGGTGACAAACAATAACATCTGAAGTTGACTGTCAGCAGCTAACTCGTTTAAAAGCAGTTAACAGCAGGAAAAACGACCTTCTTTGATGAATTGAAAAGGAGTGATTGTGCACCATGACACTGCCAGACTACACTTCAAGACCAACCAATAATCTCGTTGAAGAATTTGGCTGGGAAGTCATACATCACACACCATATTCTCCCGATCTTACACTAACCGATTTTCATCTTTTCAGAATCATTTAATGGGACAAAGGCTTCAGAGGAAGAGGTCGAAATGAAGCTAACTTCTCTTTCGAGTCTAAACCGGTTAAATTCTAAGAAGAAGGAACGAGAAAGCTTGTGGCAAGAAGAGAAGATGTAATGAATAAAAGTGGTGACTATGTTGAACACTAAATAGATGTGTTTTTGACAAAATTTCCACTTTAGTTAAAATTAAAAATGAACAGAACTTCTGTTACAACTTGATATGAAGCAGTTGTAACATTCTCACAAGTTATAATTGTCTTGGGGTTCTGCCATAAGTTTTCCTCTCTCAGGGTCTGCATTAAGTTTAACCTTCCAAAATCTTGTGGGCGGTAAATCGCAGTAGCAGGACTAAGACCCTCCAGCATTGCACTAGAGTAGAAGATGCTTCCAATGTCGCCTTTCAATCAGAGTAAATTCAAATAAACAAAGGATTATCACACTTCAGAGTGTACTTATTAATGTAAAAATAGGAATTTCTACTGCATAAAATCTTTTTTATTGACAAAAAGGAATTCAAAAGGAGACTATTTTCTTATCAAATTGTTTCAAGATCCTGCTGTTAATGCTACTTTTCCAGATGGCTACTAAGCTAACTATGATTAGGTACCTTTTAGTTTTTCAAGACTATAGTATATTACTCTAGAATTCAACTTTGATTTTTAGTCATACAATGGGTTCTGAACCTCGGAATTTTTGCAGTTCCGAAAGAAAGTGCAATCATTTCTATTTTCTTCAAAGGTATACTAGATTTAAAGATGCTCAATTGCTTTTAAGTGCCTTTTAACATAAACAACACAAAACTAGCGTAAAGTGAATAGGTAGAACAATTCGTTTAAGCGAAAATCTTGTGCAACGATTTTCATTTCTCAAAGGAAAGGGAAGTTTGATATGAGTTGCTCAAAAATGCAGGGCGTCAGATTTGTCTTATTTTTTCCTGGATCGTTTAGTCCGATTCTTCATGCTCTGATGCCCCAATATCCGAGTTTGAGGATTTGTTTCCATTGTTCCAGACTAAAATATGTCCGGAGCTAACTGAATAGGCTATCACTTAGTTGGTAATTGGACAAGATGGGTGAAATTTCAAATTATCGGTCTTAAAAGAGGTAAAAAGAGATGTTTCTTTTAAATTTCTCCAATATTGTAGTTATAACAGCCAACAAAGGAAACATTATTTTAAACCAATAGCAGTTTGAGGAAGAAAATCTGAATTTATAGCTTTTAGAACAATTACCTTTGGGAGTAATTATCGTTGAGTATTCAAACCGTAAATTTTTGTTATTTTTTCCTGAAAGTAAAATGTTCATTTATTGTACCATTAAGAGCACATAAAATATTTGCAAAAACTATCCAGTACGTACAAATTATAAGAGAATCAGAAGCGAACACTTCTAGCAATATTTTAAAGAACCGTGAATATCATCAGTGTTATTCATGATAGTACAAAGCTAAAACAAACTTTAAAAATGGATAAGCATATGAATATAGCGAATGAAGGTACCATGTCACTGAGATATGAAATGGAGAAGGGTATCAAGAAAAAATAGGAAGTGAAGTCAGGACATCAAAGGCCTTACTTTGCAAGTACTGTGGAAGTTCTTTTCTTTTATGGAGTATAGTTTACTGTGTATTGTTGTATAGTTAAAATTTAATGATTTTATTTGAAAGTTCATGGCTGACGTTATGTCTACATTATCCAGAGTTTGCTGATAAACTGATTTAATTCCGAGGTTGGTTATATTCAGTCCACGTGAGGGTGGTTGACTTCCTTTGCAGTCCTATTATCCTATTATCCGACTAAATTTAGAGTCGGAGGTAAGTGCAAAATGAAATCAAGTAGGATTAGGAAGAATAGGTCAAAATATGAATGAGACTGGACTCCGTATGTTCTTCTTCCAAATAAAACTCTGACTATAGTAAAGTATTTCCGGACTTTGGATATCATTAGCACTTCTTTGGTGAAAAAATGAAACCTTGTAAGTTTCAACAAATAAAATATTTTCCTTCAAGTAGAAGGGAGAAAACTTTGAAATCAGGGCATTATTTTTCAGGAGAAATTGAGGAAAGATAAACTTGAGGTTTGGTGGACAAACAAACTCCATTCCATTAAATAACTAACAAATGCATTCCATTCTGCAAACCACGAAGAAGGAGAAAGTTCACGAAAATTTAATAAATTAGATTCCTTTCCATCACATTTTATTATTTCATTTACATTTTCCAAAGTGTATTTCGATATGCTTCTCATTCATAATGTCTCTGATCAGAGGATTAATAGTCTTTGGAAATCTCCACCATCGGTTACCACTTTGGTAGAACTCAAACGCTTACAAATTCTGTGAAATAATGCTAAATAAAGGGTTCCTTCTTCATAGAATTATCCTCCATATAGTTAAAGATGACTGTAAATTTCAGCTTAGTACAACCACGAATAATAATAAAATAGCAATGGAATCATAATAATCTTTAATTTAATTGGTTATTCAATTTTATTAACCAGAACCTTAGATGAAAAAAATAAAGTTTTATCTTTGCCATTCGTTTTTATTTCAATAATAAGACATTCGATTGGCACCAGTCATTTCGCAATTCCCGTGTTGCAGATAGATAATTTTAATCGACATTTTATCTGGCATTGGTGACGCCTGAAGTTCTGATTAACTGTTCATCAGCTGTAAATGAAATAAATCATAATTATATTGTCGCGGCACAAGATTAAGCCTTCTAATGCTTCTGTGACGCCCTCATTACTAAGCTACTAATTCCATGCCACTATATTGCCAGCTCATTGTACATCTTGAAGTCAATAGAAGTCAGAGTAACCAAATACGTCTAATCAATTAAGACTCAAAAAGTCTGTATTCCAGGCGTCCGATTCACAGTTTTAACAAGGCCATACTATGTGTCCTAAATGTAAGACAGAGTAAAAAATCTTACCAATGCGAGAGACTCGCGAAAATATGAGATTAATACACCACTATTATTCTATTGAACTAAGGCAGAATAAGACAGAATTTATATTAGTTTGTTCAAAATTGCAAATTGTTCATTATTATTTCATAAGGGCGTACAAGAACATGATTGTGGCGCAAACAACAGCAAAAGCACATAATAAAAGAAAAACGAATTTCAAAACTTGAATCAGGAGACTGTGTCTGCGATATTTCAGAGCATAGGCCCTCTGAAGATCGAAGTTTGGCTGAGCTTCTCCTCCCTGTAGAACGTCTTGAGGAGCTAGGGCTTCTGGACCCAGTCCAAGGGTAACTAATTCGTCGGGGCAGGGTACATTCTCTGGACAAACCTCAACTTGTCTTCGCTTTCCTCCGCGACAGGAATCCCCATAGAGGCATCCTCGAACGCGCTCTCTGTGACGAATCTTTCCGCTGCCACACGCCGGTGAACATGATGACCACGGAGTCCAGTGACCCCAACTACCGCGCAAATTTTCACAGCGCTCTCCGTAGGCTTCTTCAGGGCATATGCACAGAGTTTCCTATCATTTCTACTTATAGAATTTAAGTAACATTAACCTACAGAACCATCCGCAGAGGAAATGCAATCACCACGAACACAAACTTCCGACATACATCGGTCTTTAAGAGCTAAACAGTTTTCAAAGTCAAGACTGTAATCTTTCGTCCATGTAGAGGGACACCTGAAGTTACGCAGGCTAGCAATATGATATTCTTTACCTGCATTCGTAGAAATCACTCCCAAAAGTTGGGATACAGCGTCCTCCCTGGCCAATATTGCAAGCCATATTTCCAGGCATTTTCTCCTTTTCCGACAGTTCGATGCAGGGATCGCGGGGCAGACTGCATGTCGGTCCCATATGTGTCAACTAAATTGATAATTCAGTGGATAGGCACACAACCTACCTTACATACACAGACAGCAATAGCAGTACCTAGAATCAAGTCACATCTTCGTGTTCCAAATGAATCACAATAAGTTTCACAGATATCAATTGCTACACAGGCTCCAATTTCATCTGAAGAAGGGATTCTTTCCCAGGTGTCATTTTCGAAGCCTCCAATGTCAGCACTGGAGATCCATTTGAATCCAGGTAGACACTCACACTTGAAATCGTTCATGAATAATCCGCGACCTATTAGATGACATCCGTGTCCAGTCGTGTGAGAGAGTGTCAAACAGGGGGCTGTGGCACATGGGTTCGGACAGAATCCCATTGGTAAATCCGTGGGGAAAAGGGAATCGTCACCCCGTAATTCAGAGCAAACATGAAAAATAAATGTACTAGTGAGTTCATCCGTTTTTTGTGGTATGGAAGCTACGGTTTTATGATCATTATATGGACTGTCCTTTAGGGTTCTATAGAAATTATTGCTTTCGGAGATGGCTGTCCAAAAGAATATTTTCCAAGCGTGCATGACAAGAATAAATACAGGAAGATTTTTCGGCAGTAGAGAAGGTGGATATTTTTTGTTTAAAATGGGTGCAAATATTTTTGATCTAGCTGGCCTGTTCTTTGAGAGGATTGGATGGCTTTCATATTCAACCACGCGTAAAGCATTTCTCTTGATAAAATTCTGGAACTTCTTTGGACGAAATGAATTTAACCATATACTTCTAGTCGATTTCTCCACGTTTTCTTCACTGATTTCTCGTCCAGTTATATTTTTGGCTAGGACAATAAATTGTTTTACATAATCGTGGACATCGAATTCAACTTTGTCAACCCCCTCGTATTTCTTATTTTTTGGGATATCAAAAGTGATCTTGTCAAAGATAGACTTTTTGCGACGTAGATAGGAAGGAAAGCCGAATTCACTGGCCCGCAATACGAGATCCATCATATCAGAAAAGGGTGTAAAATGTGGAAAGAGAATATTGGTCATTTCATCTCGATTTGGAGTTAAAAATTCGATTTTTTGGTTGTCTTTTTGACTTCGGCAATGTGGAATACATAGCCATAGATAGAGTAAAATTAAACGCATAGTTTGACTTATTATTCCCCGCCTACTTATGGTATGAAATGATGGTAATTAGAGTGATATTGATTTCGGTGCAAATACAATTAGCATCCTTTACGGAGCGAATGAGCAACAGATTGTAGATATGTAATGATCTAACCGTCGAAATTACTTCTTGCCTGATATTTAATTAATCTTCCTGTTCCTTGAATTCTATATTACAATTGAGCAAGTTATTTGTAATGCTTTGTGTTGGAAAGCACTTTATTTGATTTCTCCTCTCAGGAATAACGTTTATCCATATTTTTTCATATTTTAAATTCTTTGCAGATATATTTTTAAATTTTAATCAAAAGATTTAACTTAAGGACGCAAATTTGCTTTTTAAATTTGATAGTTTAGGAGTAGAGTCATATTAACTCAGTCTGCGTCCCTACGACTACGTTCCGGTTGGGACTTCGCTATGGTTATTTTCATATTATCGATACCCATAGCAAAGCGAAGAATACTATTTTATTTATGAGAATCATAAAACGCTAGAAACAATACCTAAGTTCAAATAAGAGTAAAGTGACGGGAGGAAAAAGGCTGAATGAAAAATAAAAATGTGGAGTTGAAAGATACTTACTTCATCTTATGTTTTGTATTCATGTGGTTATCAGTCTATTTTATCAAATACACTGAGTTTATTAAGACCTGACGTTATAAACTCCAAACGCCAGAGTTTGATCCCTAGAATCCTATCTTGAGCGTTTTAGTTCAAATTTTCGTAGAATGAGTGTCCATGCCACAATGTTCACCTTTAATTGACCTGTGTTTTATTATTGTCCATCGCACGACAGATATCTTTCACTACTGTTAATCATGGGGAAGGATCAGAATAAATAGAACAGCAAACACGTCCACTGAGGTTTGAAAAGTGGAAGAGAATACATAATATATGTATTACGAAAATTCTAAGTCTTGCATTTTTTGAATTCCGAAGCATTAATTTGCTCAAAAGTTCAAAATCTGAAGAGTTCAGTTTGTTGAGTCCTAATTTTCAATCTTCATTATTTGACACAAATTCACGGGTGAGGTCATATGCTCTATAATTATGACCTATTGACCGATTTACTTAATCCCCTCGTTGGTCATGACATCTCGCTTTATTTCTTTTTTTACTGCCAAGAACGAGTAGATGGGACTAGCATCGATACACTTAACAGAACACAACTCACCCATCTACGTATATTTATCTCCCTTGATGTTCGACTGAGGAAAATATATCTATTCAGAACAGTAAAGTGTAGATCCTTCATTCCTATAAAAGTTTGACGATTTGCTAATTGCTCCTTAGAGTCGGATGAAATGAAAATAAAGCTGATTTGATTGCATATCATCTTTCGTTTTATTATGGGTGATTCATCGATATTCTTCTAATTAATCAATAAACGGTTAGTGAGTTGACAGATTTTTGACCTTAATATCCAATACCTAATTTGGATGACCTTGCAATTCTCCGGGCCAAAACCGCTAACGTAGGGGATGCAAGGTTGCCTATTTTATGTTACCGCTAAAATAGGTATCAGTATGGAAACGTCACCTATTATAGTTTTAAGTTGAACTTTTGGGTGCCAGTTGACTTGGCGGATTTTGGCAGCAACAATCAGTCACTTCAACGTTCTAATTTTAAAAAGTATTTGAGTTTGGCTGAGTTAAATTGATTTATATGGGCTTCAAAAATTGGTTTTTATTTACGGCTCTGTAACTACAGAGACAGAATTTGCATCATTTTCCAACTCTGAAGATACTATGTGTTCCCTTCTAAAAGAATCCGAATGGGTTTAGGAATGCGATATTAAAAAATTCAAACCGGTGTAAAGCTTCTCACTTAGAACTCGAAAATCGGTGCTTATGATAAAATGTGTATCTGAAAATGCTTCGTCATCAGTACTCAGGTTGAAAAAAGTAACTTCGCAAGGAAAACCTTCTTGTTAACCTTTAACTTGTCCATTGGAAAACTGCTCGCGTTAGTGTTCTAATAACTGCCTTACATTTTTTACACTATGCGTCTGAGGTGTGGAAACGATGCATTGATCTTTTGGGTATAGGCGCGTCTTAACGGACTTCTCGTAACTCCTTTTTTGGGTGGAGGAATGGTATCTTCCTCCTTTTGAGAAAGTGGAAGTCTGTTACCCCTTTTATTATCCAGATTTACCAGTATGATTGGCCTTTTCACTCACCAAAGCGTGTACCAATGGACATGGAACACATGACCATGACTTAGCAGTCAAGCCCGTGAATCCGATTTTATAGAATAGGTGAGATATTTTTAAGTCCTATTTCAACAAGAGCTCATCCAAATATGGCAATATATATGTTGCTTGAAGTGAGTTGAGTTAATTTGATTCATGTGAGATGCAATACCAACCTTATAACGAATATTAACTGCTCTGTAAATATTCAGTTGGCACTGGTGTTACCATCCAATCCTTAAAACTTGGTTAACTCAGACGAATTAGAACTGGTTTAGGAAATACAAACGGATGCGAACCTTTGCCCTTGAAGGCCGACATCCAGCGTAGTTATCAACTAGGCTAAGCTCCAACCGATCAGGACACTCTAAAATGTCGCAAGCCGTAAGTTCTTAAGAAGACAGACGAACCGGTCACATATTGGGCCCTATATATGTCTATTTATAAATAAAATAATAAACATCATACCATTTGGATAAACGGATGCATAGTCATAGCCGTGGAAAATAATTTGGGAAAAGAGTAGAGGGATTTGGCACATAGGAATCTTGCTTATTCTCTTCTCAGCTCCAAGAATACATGCCGCTTTTCTAAAGGACTTTTGAAGAAATTCACATTGAATCTGATGTCAGTGTAATTAATGATATTCTGATATGTGGCTTTTAAATCATCCTTGTTTTTTTATAGAATTTAAACCAATAGGAAATTGGGATTGGAAGTTCTTGAGTAACAGTGATCTAGATAGCGCCTTCCCTTCCACGAATATCCGCATACATTTGGCAGACTCGAACTTCATCGCTGTGCTTAAATTCCCTCGAGGTGGAGATTTACGTATTTACAGGTAGAAATTGACATTGTTGACTATTTTAGCCATGATATTGGTGCCAAGCTAAAGACTTCCTTGGGGTATCGAAAGACTTGTCTTGGCCAAGACTTTGCTTAAGCATTATTTTTTGCTCTCCTTGGTATCTGATTACTTTAAGAAGACTTAAGGTAAGAGAACTAAAGACTTTTAGTATCAGCCCAACTGCTAAGACTACTTCATTGGACCTTGACCGCGAGATTTCCTAGAGAAATTCGCTAAGATAACTTCTTGTAGGTTTTTACTCTTCGAGAGCGCAATCTTTAGATTGGTCTTCCTGTATTTAAAGGAAATGTTTACTTTTTATTACTGGAATCTTCAAATTTCACTCATTTTTCAAGCGGAAAGTGAACTATTGAGATCGGTACATCTCCCTACCCAAATTCCATCTTTAATACCTCTCTCGTAATCAAATGAAGAAAATGTAAATGTTCACCTTATGCCCTAGTCGACAAAAGAAATTTTCGATCATATTTTTCACTGCAAGTCATCAGTACCTGCACCAGTAAAACGTAAGTTTAAAATCATGCCGGCATAATTGTATGTTCTAGATTTAACTACCAATGTTCGGACGTACTCTTGCAATTTTCTAACTGATTAACTGGCTAACACTTTCTCATTTTTTGTTCCTGTCTTGAAAACTTACGGTTGGATTATTAATTCTGCTATTTCAAAATAAAATTTTATTTATGGATGCGATAATACAGTTAATATTGCTTAAAACGGCTATTCGCGTTGCAAATGGCGCCAGATTAAAGACACTTGCCAGGTCGTTCATTTCTTTAGTCAGAACAACATTGAATCCTTTTAAAGACATACATTCCAGAATGGTCCATTTCTTCTAACATGTCCTTGCAAGACTGATTTTATTATAACCAGAAAAATCTGTTCTTTATGAAAAAGGCTCTCGCTAATGAAAAAGGCGGCTATGTTCACATTTCAAGAAAAAATACTTGATTATAAATCCTAAACAGGTAGGTAAGAAAAAGTATTTTAATGAAAACAGTTATTTCAAATATTAAGGCTGTAGTCAATTAAAATCAGCTGATTAGGAATTCAACACATTTTACTCATGGAAGTTGAGCCCGTCTGCCCGAATATGCTTTACGTAGACCAATACTAAAACGTACACATTCTGTAAAATAGTTGATGTCGAATTTGGCCATATCATTATCTATATCGAAGCCAAAAATTGTAAATTAGGCATAGATGACATCTAAACAAACGGGATAGCAGAAACGCAATTCAAGGGATTATGGAAGAAAGAGAAGTCAAAGAATTAAAAATGGCATACTGCTTCGGGCCTCTGGAATCGTCACCTATTAAGGCCTGTCTGCGTTCATCATTGTTGATGAGTCATCTCTGAATTAGGAGGATTGTGTAATTGTAGGTTAGCTAACTTATGACTCCTATCAGTAATTTTTTGCTGGTCCTCAATTTGGAAGTAATTTTTAAAACATTGTCTAGATATCAGACAAGGGAAAAAATTCCAAAAGTACACAAAATGTGACATTTTGTATTCGTGGGTACAGTAAATTGTCAAAAATTAGGGAATAAGATGTAGGATCATTATGAATAGAATTCAGAGTGGAATACTATTACATGCTGTGACTTAATTATTGTGGTTGTAGGCAGAGGATATTTATCAAATGTTTCAGATGTCACACATGTCTATTACGTAAACGTATAATTCATGTAATGCTCTGACCGATGGGTCGTTAAAAAATAATCACCCTAAATAATCATATACCCAGTATTTCAGTAAAGCAACATCTTATACCCACATTACGAACGATCCGTGATTTCTCACCTATCGCAATGTGAGTTAGATAAAATACCAGTGAGAGCCTTAGTGCTGACTACGCCGCAAAACGCAGGGTTACAAGAAAGACAAAATTTGTTGAATGGAGGATTGAGAGACTAGACATTGTCAAAGAGAGGCTAAATAGAACTTCGAAATGTGTACATCCCTTAGAAATGACTGTGAACGCACGGATCAATCACTACATTAATGCCTTCAGTCTTATAGGTGATGACAGACTACTGAGCACTATCTAGGCTTGTCATGTATTCATAATCATTGCTCATGGTTAGCCTGCAGACTAATTAAATAATACCTGCTCTCAGAATAGTTCGATTGTTTCACTGCATCCTACCACATTAATTTTGAGGAATCGATATCATTAGCTTAATAGTAACACTCGAACACTCCAGAATGGAGAATCAGTACTTTACGTAACCACAGTTGACTAGAAAAACCGATGGTCCTTAATACAGTAACAGCTAAAATTCACTCTTAAACACCCGAGCCAAATTGGGAGTCTATTGATTGTGATTAGTTATGGTTCATAGCATTCCGTCTCATCTAAAGGATAATCAAACGAAATCATTCCAAAGAAACTTCAAAAGTCTATCCATATGTAGAAGTGAGAAGTCATTGATTTATAGTCAATTTTAATAGAGAACATTGATTAAAAGTCCATTCATAGAAGTATGGGGAGGGTATTGATGTAAAGGCCAATATGCTCCATGAAGAAATTTACGAAAATGAAAATGCATAAGCAGAGCATACTCCATTTTCGTAGGAAAAGAGAAGAGTGATAGTATTTGTTGTGGAAGAAATTTTTTAGAGGGGACGGGAGAGTGATAGCTCAAGGAAGATGACTGTACACAGAAGAGTAAATGCCGGGGATAGGAAGATGACACTACAGCGCGTAACAGTATAAATGAGCACACAAAGTGGAGAAGGGAGACGGGTAAGTTTACAAAATACATACGAAGATAGAAAAAAAAACCGAACAAGTCTTTTACAAAGCTGCAGCATTGTGTGATTCAGCTGTTGATGTGCCATCATCTTTCCCATCATCACCAGCACCCCCCTCCTTTTTTTCACTCTCATCAATGTCCATTGCACCACTGTCACCGCCTTCAACACGTGGACGTTTGGGCGCAGAACGATAGGACTGGACATCTCTGGTGGTCTTTGTGCCTTTTGGAGGAACCGACAAGCCTACACCGTCTTCCTCGCCCGAATCGTAGTATTCATTCTCCTTGTGAGTGGATTTATCAGAAGCCATGATGGAGATACGCTTATCTGGATCCTCGTTTTCAATTGCTTCTTTTTCCTGCTCCTCTACGTCTACAGCATCAGGTGGAATGTCTACAGAAAAGGCCGAAATATGATCAACAATTCTCGGACATTTAATAGATCAGTAGAAGATAGTACATCTACTTACCAATCATCGGAGCACTGGGAGCGTGAGGAAGCATTCTGAGGTTCTCAAACAGTTTGCTCTTAACTCGATCGATATACTCAGGAGAATTCATATTGGGTGTATTGCTAGGACTAATGTGAAGCTTGAATTCGGGACCGAAATACTCGTAGTAGTCATTATAGGGCAGATCATTGGGTATTTCGGTATTGAGAGCAATCGAGGTTTCGTAAGTCCAGCAGCGTGCAACATTACGAATAGTGTAACCACCGCCGCCGAGCATAAGAAGAGGAATATCGAAAGAGCGCAAAAACTCAACACACTTTCCATGGCCCTTGAGACTCAGATTGAAGCACCCAAGACGGTCACCACTGAGAGAATCGGCACCGCATTGAAGAACAACAGCACCAGGACGGAATGTCTCCATGACCTTAGAAATAACCGGTCTGAAAATGCCCTGATAACACTCATCATCCATGCCATCACGAAGTGGGCAGTTAACAGCGTAGTACTTGCCACGACCAGCCCCAATATCTTTAAGATCACCAGTTCCAGGGAAATATTCACCGTACTTATGGAAACTAACTGTCATCACACGATCGGTAGTATAAAAGGCCTCCTCAACACCATCACCATGATGAATGTCAATATCCACGTATAGAACACGTTGATGGTACTTAAGCAACTCTAGAATGCCCATGACAATGTCATTGACGTAGCAAAAGCCGGAGGCTTCGGACTTCTTGGCATGATGAAGACCACCACCCCAATTGATTGCAATGTCTGTTTGCTGTTTGTTTAATTTTACAGCACCAGCTACTGATCCACCTGCAGAAAGTTGGCAGAATTCAAAGAGACCGTCAAAAACAGGACAATCTTCTCCAACATTGAAACGCTGCATTTGCTTAGTATAATCCACCATATTATCAGGACGGATTGAGCGAAGGAAATTGATGTACTCATCGCTATGGAATTTAGTCATGTCCTCCTGATTAGCCTTAGCAGGTCGATAAACTTCCATTTTTCGATAGAGACCATAATTGAGAAGAAGATTGTGAGTCATACGGATGCGATGAGGTTTCATTGGATGACCCTGACCGTAGTAATAGTTACCAATGTCGCCTTTTAGAAGAAGTGAAATTAAATACTAAATGTGCGAGTGATTAAACACCTTGTAAAGGGATATAACACATATACTATACTTAAATAATAACCAAAAGTAAGTTAAGATCAAGCTACGAAAGTGAAGAAAATCAGGGAACGCACCATCGTAATAATAGCAAACTTTCTTATGCGCCACCGACTCCATACTTCAAAAACCAACGAACAACTAGCCCGGCAATTAGTCAGAAGAAAGTAAAACTTAAACATTTAAACAAATTTATTGACTAATCCGAATTCGTTGGTTAGTGAAATTTTATTTTTTAGATTTAAAAAATGATTTTAAAGGTAAATTAAATAATATTATTTAATATTTCTCGAAACGATATTTATTCATACGAAATAAATTGCGGGCAAAGCGAAAAGTTTTAATGAACCGTCGATGCATCATCCGGAGTTAGCATATCTTCAGCAGATTGTCAAACCATCTGATCCTAAAACGGAATATAGAGTCCTTGCTATCATTGGAAGTGGTACATATGGTGATGTATATAAGGTACTACTCATTTCAACGTCATTCAGATTGATTTTATACTTTATGCTATTTTAATAGCAAATTTTCATTTATTATGAGTTATTTTTACCTTAAATTACTTAGTCTGAGGCATTTATATGTTTCGTTCACTTTTTTGCTTGATTTATTTTTCCGTTTTTTTGAATTTCTCAGTTTTCTTTTCTGCTAAATCTTGTTATTTTCTTTGTAGGCTCAGAGGCGAGACGATCGTCGTTTGGTGGCGATTAAGATTATGAAAATAGACCCTAAAGATGATATTCGTGCAATTTGTCAGGAAATTCATACTCTCATGGAGTGCTCCCATCCAAATATTGTGCAATACTATGGGAGTTACCTTCGATCGAATAAACTGTGGATTTGCATGGAGTTCTGTGGAGGACAATCAATGCAGGATATCTACCTTTGTATGTGTTTCTAACCCGGAGTTTGACTCGTTTCCCTTTCAGATACTCGTATTCCTTTGCAAGAGGATTGTATAGCATTCGTTACAAGAGAAACTCTTAAAGGTCTACGACATATGCATGCTAGGAATCGAATACATCGAGACATTAAGGTATTTTTTTAGTTCTATTTATTCAGTGCTTTTCTAAAGGGGGCAAACATCCTCTTGACCGAACGAGGCGAAGTTAAAATAGCAGATTTTGGTGTTGCTGCAAAGCTGAGCACTTCAATGGTCAAACGGAGTACCGTTATCGGGACACCTTATTGGTGAGTAGAACGTTTTTCCTCTGCTTTACCTTTATTCTAAATCTCCCTATGTGGACTCCTTTTACTGTGTGTGTCTTGTTTAAGATGATATATTTTCAGATACGATTTGTGCAATTGAATTAGATTCGTTGATATGATGAAGTTATTTCAATCTTCTCTAAAGTAAACTGAAATGAAAATAAAATTAGTATGCCATGTTCTTCTTAAATTTGGCCATAACCAGGTTCTGTGTATGTTTATGATTGAATTTACATTAGTGATGCACTAGATATATCATAAACGTCAGAATTATTTTATTTCTGCTGTGAGTTTATTATGAATTCCTCAATAGCAATTGTAAGAGTTTTGGCAAGTGAATTGAGACATTCAGTCTTAGTAACGTGCTGCGTATACATTAGTCTTTTTGGTCACTACTTCGATGTTTCATACCCTATTTATTTTACCCAATTTCTTTGCTTTCTATCTGAATGCTATCCATTTAGCTTATTCTGACCCCATATTGCTGTCAGTGTTTATTTAAATTTTATTGGGTTTATCACTTTCGTTTTCCTATTTCCTATTTGGAGGGACTGTTCCAGCTTTCCCTAGTACACGTATTTGCTTGTTCCCACCCTGTTTATTTTTTTGATAAAGATCATCTGAAGTAAAAGACTTTAGCTATCGGCCCAGCTCATTTGCACTGGCAGTTATTTATTATAGGCTGTATTCATGACCTTCTGTAAAGTTGGAAGTGAAGTATTCTGAAACATGTTCCATGTGATTTTGCCTGTAGACGTCAAATGGTACAAACATGTTCCTTTTATCTTAATGGAGAAATCACGTTTTTGTTATAGCACAAAAGTACTCAGATTGTTATGGAAATTTTAATCTTAATGTTTCACTTTAACTCTGTCATTTATTACATTTTTGTGTCATTGTAGTTCTATTTGTACCCATTAAATGGTATAGGTTGAATGAGAAGGATATAGTAGAAGATGCCGTTTATCAATACTCTAGGGGGTATACATTGTCGTGTGCATTTTCATGCAGTTGCATCTGATGCTATGATCGTGTCACGTTTCTGTGATAACACATTTATTGTTTATGTCATCTATCTGAGCTCTATTCTTGATAATATGCCTATCTAAATTTGTAACAGGTTTTTAATAATTGACCAGTCCTTATATTGACTAAATATATTAAATAATGAAATGTTTTTACGGTAGCCACATAAAAATTAGCTTTTTATTATTATGACCCAAGGCAAGGCCGAAAATTAAAAATTTTTATTGTGGATTGAGGAAGGGCGTCGAAGCGATTTTGAGAGTAAAGTTGACGTATTAAAGAGTCTTACTTCACTTGATTTTTGGTTCCGGTTAAACAATAAATGTTCTACGTTCAAACATTTGGATCTTACGAAATAGGTACTCTGGATCACTGAGCGAATTTTAATCTACGACGTTCAATGCATATTAACCGGTTGTTTAATTGTGATGATCAGTTTTTGCTTCCAAAGACCGTGAAAGCAGGTTGATCTTCCATGGTCTTAACATAGCTGATGGGATGTAGTTCCATGATCCCATAGAGTTAACCATAATCTATGTTTAAGCGTTATTTCCTTAAGGCCTTCTCAATAGTGGTACAAAAGGCATGCCAATATGGCAAATTCCTCCCTCCTAAACAAAAATCACAAGCCGCTCTCTTGTTCAGAAGGTTTGGAACTATAAAGAAAGACTCGAGCCAACAGATAAAAGCTAACCCAACAGTCATCTATTTGTCAACCCTTCTTGGTGTAACTAATTTGCTCGTTCCATTTTCATCTTTTTTTCAGGATGGCACCAGAAGTGGCATCAGTGGAACATAGAGGAACTGGTTATGATGGAAAATGCGATATCTGGGCAGTGGGAATTACAGCCATTGAGTACGCTGAACTCCAACCACCTCTCTTCGACCTAGACCCCCTGATGTATGTTTTTCGTCTTTACATGTTATTCTATCTTTTGCCTAGTGAATCACCATTATCACGTATTCGGGTTTTTTTGCAGTTTGTTGATTTGATTTGATGACATTAGTTATATTCCCGTTGATGAGATTTTTTTAATTATCTAGGCATAGTGTCTCTGACACGCATAAATAGTCAACTCTGAAATACCTAAATGCTAAACCTTTAGACAATCCTGGATGGAGATTGAGTAGAAGTGGAAATTAAAGTCAGGAAATCAAAAAAATCTTATATAAATCATTCTAGGACTTAGGTTTATGGCAGCTAAGACTATCGACCAAGAGCAGACAACCTAAGTACGGTTAGTCAGAAGATTGGATCACGAATAAATCAAGATTTGTTGAATACGAATGAAAGTCGAGACAGATAGAGAGAGTGTGGGAGCATCCTTACAAAAACAGGGCAAAGGAAAAGTGGACGGATATAGTGAGGACGTGGAAATCGAAACTGAGTTATCGAGAAAAGGGTGAGTTCAAATCGTTGATCAAGATTATATAATTAAAACGTTTGAAAATAACTCAAATAGAAGCAAGAACGAATTAAATAAATATTTCTCTAAGGAAAACTTTTAAGGAATTTTTGATTATCCTTCAAGTCTTTCAGTTTTTGTCCCTTGGTTGAGTAGAGTCTACTGCTTCATATTATAATATTCCAACATTCAAATCTTGATATAACAAAGCTCACTATTATTGATTTTTCCAACGTTCAGTAAATAGAAAATAAGTTTACATTGCACACTTCAAAATTGAAGCCAGAAGACGCCTTGCTTTAATTATGCATAAGTGTTAGTTTTATTTTGAATTTGTGATTTATAGTAGGTTGAATATTGAAATAAAGGTTTAAATGAGTAATTAATTAATTATCGACCTACTATAATTTAGACAAACAGGTTTAGAATTTAATATAGATGGAGTAAACCGAAGCACCTTTCAATAGTGTATGGGCTGATGATGTATCATTTAACATGCAAGTCTGCATATTCAGAGGACGTGAGTTCAGTGATCATCAGTGCACATCTGTTGAGTGAAATAACTTACCGTAATTATTAAAACAGACGGAGAATAGTGGGACAAACGTCTGTTCAACTCATTTTTGAAAAACCAATGTTAGATGTGTGTAATGAGGAAAATATTACCAAGTCCCATTGATTAAGAAACTCTACTTTGGTATTACCTAGTCAGGTTAAATGCGTTTATCAGTAAAGGTTTAAATGAGAGATTGCCAATCATTGGTGGGGAGGTGGTCTAATGTATTTGCACTCCCATTATTGTGAACGGTTAAAAACACTCGTTCGACCAGTTTTCTCTACTGCTAGTATTCTGCTTATAATCGAAAGCCTGGAATGGGCTTCAGTTAACTGAGGTTTATGGATCGTAAATCTGAAAACTGATAGATACGACAATGGGACTATTCAGCACAGTTTTGTTAAATTGTCCACAGTGACTGATTGTAATGTAGGGCCTAAGCAGTTAACAGGCTCGGAAAATTTGAAATGCCGTTAAATGATAATAATATCAACATTCGTCGCTTTAAAACTAGGTTCACGTTGACAAATAACCTCAATGACGGGGTTTTTTTTGTATCTAAGCACATTAACGCATGACGTCCCCGGAGTCTCTTCAAGCCCCTGAAACGTTACATCGCGGTTGAACGAAAACTGATATACCAAAATGAGTTTTACTTTTGGAATGTAAAAAATCAAAATTCAGCTGAATACTTATTTCGTTCATAATTATGTGGAAGTTGCAGTTTTAAGACACCTGCGTAAGGTGAGATGCTAGTCATTTTCCATTATAATTTGTTTTTATTCCTAAATGAAGTTTTAAATTACTAGCTTTGTGACCAATTTAGTGCTAGACATAAGCCTTTTGTTAAATCGACATATGTATTGAATAAAAATAAATTCAATCGCTTTACACTACCGTTAAACACGTGTGGTGGAATAGTAATCCTCCAAAGAAATGAGCGCCTTAATAGAAAAACTCCCGTCCAGTAGTACCGAATCACTGACAGACTTGGACGCTACCGCTACGCCATCTTTACACTGAGAATGGTTGATGTATATTTAGTCAGTCTATTAGCAAATGAGGCAGCTATGTACCAAAACACCTAAACAAACTCGTATAAAAGTGAATTTTAAGTGTTATTTAAACAAACGACATCTGTTCTTTTCAAAGTTTTGGAGATGGTGCACTAATTTAAGCCTATTCCAATTTGTTTACTCCACGTACTTTTGCCTTCGGTTCACTAGGAAAGTGTATAGTTGTACCTTGGTTATTATATTCAATTCCTTAGGTCTTAAGCATAAGTTAATTGTCGGTAAAGGCATTTCATGCACTTGCTAGCTGTAACTAATCTGGGTATAAAACAACAGGTGGATTGAAATCGTCTCTATCCGCATTTAATTATTATCGGAATTAGCTTGTCACTTTTTCTGGTTCTCCAATTTGTTCTGCGTGTCTCAACTCTCGTCAATCAACCAGTTTATAAATTTCCTATGTGTGTCGTATTTTTATATACTGGGTTTTACTCTTGTCCTCCTTGCCACAATTTCAGCTTACCTCTTCCTTTATTCTCTCCTACTGAAGTATCCAAACATATTATTATCTATTTCCACTTTTTGTTGCAGTGAAGTTCGTTGTAGATTAGGAGGGCAATATTTTAGCGAGTTTTCGTTATCCTATTTTGATTTGTTGCATTCATTTAATAGAATTATGGTATAGAAGACTTCTTTTTTTCATCTTTTTAAAGAAAATGTAACGTATTTTTCACTCATTTGATCGGAAAATGTACCATTTAGTTACCAAACTGCAAATGTATACGCTGTTTTATGTTATATCGTTTTTGGATTGTTCTATTGTGATTCATACTGACCGGAGACTTATTGTTCTGGAAGCGTAGTTCAAATGACTAAAAAGCATCTTACTGATAAGGCAATATCGAATGTAATGGCTTACGTGTATGACATTAAAAAATAGATCAAGGAGCCTTAAGGAGTACAAAGATGGAGGAAGTGACCATTACTTCCACAGTGACCACTAACTCCTCTAAAGCAATACGGGAGTTGATTAGGTATATCTCAATTACTAGTTTTTCATCAACTACTTCGCTCTTCCATTTGATCTGCGTGCTGGCATGTTCTTCCGTACTATCTGGCGAAATTGCTAGCTCATCCTACTTCCAATTCTTCAGTAACAATGTACTTGGGGGTTTACAGTGGGTCTCAACGGGGCTTTTATAACTGACTTATTCCTGTTTTCTTGCAGGGCACTTCAATGTCTGGGGGCACGCAATTACAAGCCACCAACCTTGAAGGAGCGCTCAAAGTGGTCAGGGCACTTCCGGAATTTCGTCAAACTCTGTCTCACCAAAAACGAACGCAACAGGCCCGATGCTTCAACCCTCCTAACTGTAAGTCTCCTCTCGAAAGTTACTTGTGCAATAATTGTTTGTAAAATTATTTAAGTTGTATAATTTACTGAATAATCACTGAAGGCAATTTCATTGCTGGTATATAGGTTGATTGGGAAATAAATCATTATTTTTTAATAAAGGCATGGAAAGAACAGTATGAAATTCGGATCGCACTTAGTCGTTCACCTGTAGTTTCTTAAGTTGTTCAAGACTCTACAATAAAATCTGTAGTTTTGAGTTTTCCATTGGTCTGAACGTGGATTTATCATCCCTCTTTGCACTCGAACAACCTATTTGCGAATTTCAGTGTTTCCATAATTAAGTATGTTCTTGAGCATTTTTGGGAGGGGTATTTTTCAATCTACCTATATATTATCTTCTTTTCATGAATCCGTAAGTGTAACGTTATTTCCCATTATGAGTCTGAAAATAATGTCGTATCAGATACATTTGAATGAACAGATCTGCATCTTGCGGAGCAACAAGATATTTAACCATTTGTCATGAAATACAATGAAGCTGCGGAGGATAGCTGGTATATGAGATAGACTCGACTTTGTGACTGTGAAAATGCAAGTAAATGTACATTTTCGGTACGGTATCCGGTGTGCATGTTTCTTAAACGTCCTCAAGGCGTAAAGGACAAAGAGGATAACGGAAATTTAAATCAATCCAATAGGAAAATCTCTCTTTTCTAGCTGAAAATTGACATATTTTACTATCTTATCTCTTTGCAAATGGTGGAATATGTCGACAAAATTTAACTAAAGGTGAAACTAAATGGAACTGCATTTTCACTCCTCTATTTCTTACGATTTTCATCCTTTAGGATTTTAGTAAATTCCAGCAAAATTTGATAGTCGGAAAAAATCTCTAACCTGTAAATCTTTAGGAAGCAAAAATTTCTGTATTTGCTTGAGAGAAGAGCATACATATCATGGTGTTTTATTTGAAATTCGAGTCTCTCTTTCCTAAACCGCCCGAGACTTCATTGAAATCTTCACACTCGATAACTTCATTCCTGTAAATGTAAGAGATATCAATTACCCTTTACGATATAATAAGTGATCTTGTGGCATTTAAAAGTTAGAGTATGGAATTGCAAGCTCATTGAATTTGCGTATTTTCCTCTTACGTTACCTGATATCTGGGACAATTAATAACACTTCTTTGCTCATTTAAAGTGTCGAAACTCTTTAGATTTCTTTTAATCTTCATACCTTGTGAAAGATGGATTGCCTGAAGTGATTAGAAATTAATGCATTTGAAATTTGTTCGATCTCTCAGACTGTTAAGTACCATATTAATGTGTTTAGTTATTAATTTGTCTATGATATTTTCGATTCGTGTTAAAGCTAGCCCTTCAGAAGTTACAAAAAGGACGGCTGGAATTGAACCACTTCGTCCTTTGTTTACAAGGAATGGGAGTGATAGTGGTATTTAATGTCACACAGACTAATTACCATGGTGTTACTTTTAATACTGTCTGTAATAGCCAGTATCTTAGACACTGTTTGCCTCTGTCAGGCTCCCATCAACTTTCATGAGCTACCTGCTGATAAAGGGAGCCGCATAGCCGCAAACTGGCTAGGCTATGGTTTTTTCCGTCATATCCACAGGTTAATTAATTAGTAAGTTGGCTAGCGTATGTGTATTGGCAGTGGCTGATAGAATTGGAATTCATATATTTCTATAATTATTCAGAAGGTAAGCATTTCTACATTCTCCATCCCTCAGCACGACTTCCTAGCCAATCCTTCGCTTTCTATTGTCTCTACACGAGAACTCCTTGATTTGAAACGCACACTAGAGGAGCGAGAGAAAGCAGCCTTTGCTGCCTCCGTCGCACCCGCTGGGGCCAAGATCAAGGTCTCTGCTGCCATGGAACCCTCTTCGGAACCCCCTCCACCTCCCATTCCACAGAAGATGCAACAACCACAGCCTCAAAAGGTTCAACATCACTATCCCCCATCTGCTGCTGCTGAACAGCCCATCTGGCCAGTGTCAGTGAATAGAGAACGACCGCGATCACTCATGCTTCTTCAAGACTACCAACAACAGGAGAACCGCAATGGATCAGAAGGAAATGTGAGTCTTTCATATAGAGAAGCTTTTTTATCTTTATGAAGCCTTTATCGTGCTGATCGAGTTTAATGGAAAAATTGATTAATTTCTCATGCAGGAAACACAAAATTAAAGTACATTCTACAGGCTCCCTGTTATCTCGCTGATCTAGAATATCAGTATTGTTTAATTTGAGTGTTTATTTAAATCACATTGCTTACTTCTCATAACAATAGCTGAATATTTTCAATATTTGATCAGAAAAGGCAGAAATAAAGGTGAATCGTTCAAGTGGTGTTTGATGATCTTCAACGAATTCTGTGTCTATTCCCCCGTTTATTGTTTTCGTTTGTATTCTCCTACGTAGAGAAATGATAACGTATTTTATTATCCCCATACTGATCGTTTGAATCTCAAATCTGAATCATCTGACATGGCAGTTTTAAATATTGTCAATAACCTATATTACCTTCGATGTTTTACATGCGTCGTTACCTAGATAAAGTTTTGAAGTTATTATCGGGGGTAGATTTTCCCTTTTTCTTGGTTTTGCAGTAGAGAGGAGAAGGGCTGAATGTACCTTCCAAAATAAAATTTATTTCCATTCGGTGAGTCAATTTTTTTCTGGAAACTTAAATTATTTTTGACTGGCTATGGAGATTTAATTGGTTTCAGCAACGTAGTGGTTCAAGCCCATCAGAGGTTCTATCTCGAACCAAAGTTTTTATTAAGTGAACAGTTTATTCCTTTCTTTAGTGTTTATTCGTTCTTTTAAAAATCCACCGAATTTTTGAAATCTAAATTAGCATTATGTCCGTCAGTAAAGCTTTGTCAAGAGCCAGGCCGGGTTAGACTTAGATCTATCCCCTTAAAAAACTATTGTTCATTCTAAAGACTAACAACATAGAAGACCAAGAATTGAGTTGGACCGCGGGTGTATTGGACGAATGTAGGGGAATGAGGGAGGAAATGTGGGGCAAAGAGAGTGGCAGGAATTGGAAAGAGAGAAAATAAGTCTCATGTCTGAGAGGGTGGAAGTAGGGTTGTGATAAACAGGGGAAATTAAGGTTCAATGGGGTAGTTGACTGACTTTGCGTTCCTTGTTCGTAGAGGAGCAACAAATAAAAAAATGTCTACTCCCTACCTCTTGTTAAACCAATTCAATATGACGTATTACCTAACCAAGGGGGCAGAAAGTAAAAATTTGTCGAGGCCGATCTTACGGATTATCAAATTCCCTAATGTTCACCTTTTGATTTGCTTAGTTGCTTTTGTTCCACAAATTCACTTTGGTAAATATAAATCAATTTTTTGTGCCCCATTAATGATTAATTAAACTAAGAAAACATGCATGTTAAAATTCATTTTCGTGCATTAGCGAACCATGATTGTCTGACATATTTAACTATTCCATTTATTATAAGGATATTGCATTTTAATGATAACATCTTGAAATGGTTCATTTTGAACTGAGATAACTTTCTTGTTCTGCCATTTATGTGATTATGTTGTAATATGTCCGAAAAACTCGTTAATTTCACAAATTCCAGTTGATTACATTATAAGCCCATGCGGCGCAAATTTCTTTGAAGTCTCTGCAGCTGATTATTATCATCAAATGGATTCTTGAGGTGGGGAGTTTTTTTAATCCGTTTGTAAATGTTTTATTGATTCACGCTAAAGTTAGCAGCCACTCTGCAAGACAATTCTCAGCTACTATTGTTGCGATTAGTCTGCCGGTAGGGAGATGAAGTGGTAATTGTTGTGACGTCATCGTTTACTCCAAGGCGCTTCTCTATCCCTTCAACCTGCTCTTCACAGTCTCTTGATTTCGTAATAATCAAAGGGATCTATACTCATCACCACTTGGTATTCTGTATGTAAATGATGTAACTTATTTCAGTCCATTAGTCTAGAGGCATCGAATGGACATAATTCCGATTCTATTTAAGAAAGCACCTTCTTTGGGTATCTCGATTGAAGAAACTTGTTTTATCATTCTTGTTTAAATATATTTCAATTTTCTCTGAGTTAAAGGGTATGGTTTCGTAACAAAATAGGTCTTTATTGATGATCATCTAATGTACTGCAGATTAATGGCCTGACTTTCCCCAACAGTAGAGTTTTTGTCAGTTTAGAGGTGAAAATTTTTTCCTAATTTCTCAATTTCATGAAAAGCAGTTTCTATAATTAAAAAATCAATAGGCCATTAAGATTCTTTAGTATTTTTGTTCTGTTCACTAAATATGCTATGGCGGGTTTCGATTTTGTGTTTTTAAATACTGTATAGATGTATGCTCACTTTGAATGTATGCATATCTTTCCAAGCACTATGCACTGAAATAATAGCTAAACTAATTTGTCCTCATGTTATCAGTTTGATCCGCGGTCTGTCTTGAGCTCTCATATTTTTCTATTCCAACATTTTTGACATGTTTCGGCTTGGGAATATATTCAAACCTCAAATGTTTAATCAAAATAGGTTAGTGTCTATTGGCAACTGGGATATCCAGTTTTGGATCTTATTAGTTAGAAAATTCTAGATACGATCCTGACTACGTATTTTCGTCTTGCCTCTACTTTCATCATTTCTGAGAAATTGCTTCATGTTTTAGTGTATTCGATTGTGTTCAATTTAAGATGATCTGCACATCATCAGTATTAATATAGTTGTTAATTTCAATTCAGTTCATCGTCTTCACTTATGTTATTTTCATTACTTCTGGATTTTCGATTAATTCAAGGATTGTGTAATGATTATGCCGAGTTTTCGGATGCAGTGATTTCTTGAAATGTAAATTTATTATGGAAAACCATACTAATATCCTCTTTCAATTGGCCCATTCAGTGTCCTAGATTTAGTTCAATTCGTGATCCATTCATTCATGTGGTGGATCGTTTCATATATTTCAATGCATTTCAATTTAGTCATTTGCGATAAATTTTTAGGCAATTAGAACGAATTTCTTGGAAATATGTTCCAAATTTCTTGATCACATTTTGGGCTGGAATTTGACCTATGCTAAAATCAAAAATGCAAAAATTATCAGCTACTTATTATTCATTTTTGAATCCGTAATTGAACCACTTAAATTTAAGTGTTTTCAAACCTTAGTAATTTGATTATTTACCGTGAGTTGTGCTAGTGGCATAGCGGTCGACACAAAGTCGGCTTTTAAGAGTTCTATGCACATCTAATTACCGGTTAAAACTGAACAAGACAAGATAGCTAAATGTGAGTTAAGGAATTACCAAAATTGCATAATGGGAATAAATGGGACTTTTAGAAATCTTCCAGTTTCCAAATTCCTGTGTTTCGCTTTTATAGACCCTATTACAGCGTGTCTTTTCATTTCATTAGTTATAGTAGTATCTGCCATGAGATCTTTTGATATAAAAATACATAAATTGTCATCGGGTTAGTTTAAATTACAAAAATATAAGTGTCCTCAGATACCTTACGCACCCTGTATATGGAATAGCATTCTTCAGGTGCATTTCTGAGTACATGCCCATGGCATCCAGGATCTTAATATTTGTCCACATGAGGAAATCCTTATAAAGCGTGTTAACTTGATTATAATTGACTTTTCATCGTCTTTTGTCTCGTTCGTCTACATCAATAGTTGTAATTGGTACAATATACTAAGGTATGGTCTAGTAAAAAGATGTTCTTTCTGCAGTCTGGGTCTTTGAAAATAATTCTCAATCTTTTACAATGCCTACCCTGCATTTATAGAAATGTGACTCTCAAGAGTGGGATCTCCTAATTGTGATTTTGCATCGATTGACCTCTTTTTGATATTTTTAGTTTACCTGTCTAAATTAATTTCTTTTTCGAAAGAAGAAAGGTTTAATGCTTGACATTCTCTCGCTTTTCCCACACAAAGAATGAACCGCTTTAGGGGTCGGATTTCACAAGTGCAAGCATTCCTCACGGTACCAGCGCGCTTTCGTATGCACAAGTAGACTATCAATGGCCAATGATGGCGCACTGTGACTAACTGGCGTGTGCTAACAGCCAGCCAAAGCATGCGTGGTCGTAGTAGTTTTGGCAAGTGTGTGTGACAGGACCAACAGTTATTTCTCCAGCCGCCGGCGGCTCTTCTTTCATCCTAATTATTCACGCTCTAGTAGTTTTTTTAGAGAAAGGTAAGCTTAGACTTTGAGTTCTCAAATCAGTGATTTTAAGTGGTAGGGAGAGGGTACACTAAAAGACACCTGGAAGGTTTTTATAAGAGGGAAGATATAGAGGGAGCTCATTTGTGCGCATGGTTACAAATCAATGAGTTTGGTGAGGCTACGAATCATTCATTCGATTAAAATCAAGTGAAACTTTGAATGACTTAATAAGAGAATAAGGCCATGAACAATCTGTTCACTGCAAATGAGTGGAATTTTGGAGTCATATTCAAACTTTAAATTCTTTTGGTAATTTTGATAGAATAAATATTACTATTTCAATGTAATAAGGAAAGCCATCTTGTTCATTTTTTTAAAGATGGTCATATCTAGCCGAACATTTTCCATTTACCTTTATATTATGGTAACCTATAGTGAGGCAAAAATTCCCATTTTTATTTCGAAAAAGCAGCTGAAATCGGTTAATAGTAAGTCCTACAAATGATAAAGGGAAGGGGATTGAAGAGATATTGAGAGTAAAGTGTTACTTCACTTAATTTTTGGATCCTGATTGTTGAATATTTACTTCATTATTCATCGCTTTGATTACTGAACAAATTTTTGTCCTAGATGTCCACTGTTTGTTGACCGATCGTTTAACTATGATGGTCAGTCTTATCACTTCAATTCATTTCTTCCAAAGGCCGAAAACGCATAATGAACTTATGAGATATTTAGCAGCCTACAATGCAAATCCGAGGTAGCTAAAAGATTTTACTTAGCAGAGCCCACTAAAGTTTCATATCTTATCCGACTGGTTCCTTCTAAGAATCTGTAATTACCAATCACAGACGTATCAAGCTCCCTAATTTAGCTGATAGATAGATCTATAATTATCGACGTCACGTAGATCCATAAGGAGCTTTAAGCGGACATCTGTCTGCTTGACGAGTGTCCAAATGATTTCTAATCTTCTCCTGCCTGTATAAATGGAGCAGTTGTAGCTAAAAGTCTGCTCTCTGTATCCGACTAGGCCAATCGATGTATGCCCAAAAGTGAACGACAGAGCCCACCACCTCAACCACCGAAGCCTTCCAAACTCACGTTCGCACCTGTTATTTCCATGGTTTCCGCAGCAGCAACCAGTACTGAGGAGGGAGAGAATGCGGGTGTCCCACCCCGACTGCGTAACACTTCCATCCTACGCTCGAATGAGCCGAGTTGTGCCCCACCCATCACTCCTGCCGGCTGGCCACCAGGCGATCACAGACTCTTGCCTGAGAACTGCCTCAATGAGAGCAATGAGGTGGGTTCCTCATCTCTCTTCACACGTCGTGCACGTCTCTACTTATTTTTGCAAATCGCTTTTCAGTAGTTTGTGACAGATTCGCACTTACGTTGTCCCATAGCTTTTCATAAGATTGTGCACTTTCACTTCTTTGGACGCACGTCTACTTATTTCCTCAAATTCGTTTTTAGTAGCTTGTGACTATTGTTGTTATGTCGCGTTGTTTACTGATGATTGTTCACATTCCCGTGCACGTCTACTTATTTCCACAAAGTGCGCTTTGATAGTTTGTGACCGGTCGTTGTTGTTTTGTCGTAAGATTGCACACTCTATCTTGGATGCACGTCCACAAGCTAGCGTTTTAGTGATTTGGTTTACTGCTGTTTATTCCTATTTTAATTTCCTCTTTAGGATCTGGTAGCGGAAGTCTTGGATGAATATGAGAAGCGGCAGAGCAAACTCTTCTATCCTGCTACTGATGGACTCTTGTGAGTTGTCGCATACATTTTGCATTCTTCACTCTTCACTTAGTTTTGAATTTATTATAACTTATACAATAGGTAAATCTCGGGCATTTGAATTGAGAGTTCACTTCTATTTATGTTCACAGTTACCCATATTTATTCTTCTAATTCTGTTATCTGGTGTGATCGGCTCATTGTTTCACCAATTTTGACGAAGTAAGGCTACATTTCTCAAGGTGATTAATAACTTGGGAAAAGTTTTGTAAGGTCCTCCATGTAGCACCTTTCCAGCAGAGACTATTAAAGTTATAAACGTAGCTTTAAGCAGTTAGTTATGCTGTTGTTATCATTATTGCTTATGGCAAAAAGTAATATAAAAATTTTAATTTTAATTATTGATTTTTTAAAGCAACAAAATCTAATGAGGTACGTAACGGGGGATGGGGACAAAGAAAAAATAGTTAATAAAGTCAGGGTGTCAAGGGTCTTACTTAATTTGAATTGCGCAAGCAATGAAATGTCTATATTCTCTCAAAATGTATGGTTTACTTTATAAAGTTCTTATTTTCAAATTTCCTAAATTTACTCCCGGATTCATGGGTGAGACTATGTCCACAAAGCTAGTTAATCGAATGATTTATTTTCGTAGTTGTTCATGCCACTCCGATTTGTTTGCAGCCCGTTTACTACTGAGAGTAGGCCGAAGAGAGTAGAAAAGACTTTTTAAACATAATAGTGCTCACTTTAATCGTTTTGTTATTATTGAATAAATCAGGTCATTTGCGTAGGTAGGTCAGTAAAGAGGTGGAAGTCATTCTAATGTGTTCACGAAAGTGCTTGTATTTATCCGTCGCTGTCATTCATGTCCATTTGTGGGCGTTTCTCATGAGGGTTGACCATAGCAATTCTTATCCTGCATAACCGTGGTTGAGAATTGATGGTTATTATCTCTGTGTCTCCTATTCTAATATATGAAGAGTTCACATAACCTATCAGGACCATTTTTTAAAAATCCTCTCCTTAAATTGGTGTTGTTAAACACCTGAGAAATGATGCTTCTGCATGACCTAAATTATATCTATGTATTAATGTGGTGAAACATCTATGCAAATCGATATGGTTATTATCGTTGGTCTCCATACCCAAGTCTCCGTGTTCTGAACGACTGTACGACTGCTATGGTATGGCGGTCATCGTATAGCTGTGTATTTTCACATGCAGAAACGTGTGTTTACGTCACACGTACCCACATTCGCGTATGTTGGTGTGTACGCAATTGATCGTGAATGTGTGCATGTTTACTAATTTTCTGTCCTTTGCTTTTCTAGGGATCCGGAGGCGGAAATGATCGAAGAAGCTAACCGGTTGAGCTTCTACGAATCCGAGAACTTTGAAGATGTAGACGAGTTCGGAGGGGTAAGTTGAAGAGAAAACTGTTTATAACCAAGAGCATGTAGAAATCAACTTCTTAGCTATTGTTATTTGATTTTTAATTATCTTCCTCAGGCAAAGGTTGGAATTTACTGTTAACATCTAAACATAGAGTGAGATACAAGCGTTATCATTAGAATGGGGACAAGGCCAGGTTATACATCAATATCAGAGTGACATAGTGATCAAACATAGGTAAAACAGTCAACAGGTCAAAACACGGTAAACCATAAAATGTTATTGAAGTTCCTATGCCATCTTATTTTTCTGTTCAACTGAATGTTAGGAGTCTGTAGAACAGGACCGGAATGTTAGTCAGTCGCTATCTAGTTGTAAGTACTTGGGTTGATTTTCACTCTATGGTATGCTTCGATTACCTAACCTAAATGATATTACTAGCACTGTAAAAATGCACATTCAATGTTCTGTGAAGGAATCACAATTGGATTAGATCTAATTTCGAGTAATAAATTAGCTACTCAGGTGATTATGCAAGTTTGCACGAATTGAAAGTGGTTTGAAGCCATGGAAGGGAGAGGAATTTAATCGCGCTGGTGATCATATTGCTCTGTTTATGATTTTTATCTATTCCATTAGAATCTCCCTTGATGTCTGCTTAGTTTCCTCACTAGTTGAGTATAATTTTGGGATGATTAACTATCATCTTGGTACGTTACTGGGCAACGCTTAAAGCATAGTATAGTATTTTTCACTATAGTATGGCAGACGCAAAAGAAGGGTCTCTGTCTTATTTGATTTGACCGGTTCTGTAAAAATGTCGGTTGCTTTTCTGAGCAATTGGACCTAATGTTGGACTGATTAAATATCACACTAATCCGTTAGTTTGTGGAGCTCACTGTATTTTTTTCATAAAATGATTTCCATTTACAATCATCATAGAGTTACTTGTTGGTATACTTTAAAACTGTACAGTTAATATTTAAATCAGAATTTTAAAAAAGTCTGTTGGTCATAGTAGGTTAACCTGATCTTAAACTACTAAGTAATGTGGGCTTGATTGTTCTATTATCAATTTAAAAATAATGGGATGTGTGACTATAGGATATACTAATTGTATACCTTGTCTATAGACGGTGCGACCAACTACACCACTTAACATTAATTAAGGGGCAACAGAGGACGAGTTTATCTTCAATTGATGATGGAAAATAACCTCCTTAATCCTTTTTTTCTCTGTAATTCACAATAGTTAAATAGCTGAAGTATGGGCCTTGTTGATATCTTTTCCAAGTTTAGTTCAGAATAGCATAACCATATGTTGTAGGTGGCTAATAAACTTTTTCTTGAAGATATATCATATGAATTTCTAAGCTTATTACTGTCTAGAACGTTGCAAAATATCTGACTATTATAAAAAGGCAAATATTGGATCTGATTTTTTATACCTAGCCGGAATCCAAGGCATATTTGAACGCTTCTGATACCAGGCTAAAATTTGCTTTATTGAGAATCCATCTTTTATGGTTTACTAAGTACTGCTTTCTACTCCCAAAATTTGGGGTGGTTAAAGGCTCATTTCGAGGTTGCGTAAATGTTATTCGCAACTACTAGAAAGATAGGGTATGATCAGGCACATTCATTAAGTCGTCACAATAGGGGGTTAGTGGGGAATTCAAATAGTCTGGCAACAAAAGACAGAGCAGATAGGGAACTTCTCGCAAATACAATTAGTGTTATCGGTTAACCAAGCCGTCAACTACATTCAAATGCGAATTCTAACTTCATAATAGTAGAGTACAGTAGGGTCAGCATACAATCTCTGTGGAAGTGCACAAGTAAAAATATTTTAGAAGCTTGATATTGCCAGGCATGTGGTAAGTTAGGAGCTCTCAAATAGAAATAATCAATGTAGAAGGGAGAAAACTAGCTTTGCTATTCCACTACCAGAAGGTAAGAGATAGACAGAGTCGGCGTCTGAATATTGCTACCGGAGTGGGAAAAGAGCAATTACCTTGTAACCAGTAGACAGAAATTGCTTCTGATTAGTAGTGCTGGTGCTCAACGTGCTGGTGTTAGATAACGACTTAAGGGCTGAGGCATGAATGATACGCAAGACGAAGTGATGGTAGAGAAAATGGGTTAAACCGATCGTCGAATAAAGATGACAGTTCAGTGTAAGTCAAAAGTAAGTTTGTACAATTTTTACCACATTCAAGATGGGTGTTAAAGGATAGTACTCCAAACGCCCGGTCCGTAGTTTTAAACTGAATATGTGTTTATGGGTGCTTCAGGGGTATGAGAGATACTAAGCCAAGATGTGGATCTGAGAACTGGGGCAAGTCGATGATCAACTTTAGGAAATATTAAGCAGTCGATGCAGTCATATATCTTGTTCATTCACGTTCCGGCCTCCTGTTTCGGTTTAAACACTCTCTGATGGTCATGGCTGTTTATTACTTCTCCGTAAAGCTTAAGGTTTTGTTTAAAAATTCATAATTGTCTTAACACTAATCAGTTTAGAATACATGAAGTAATATTTCTAATACACTGTGGGACTGTGAACTTTTATCCACTGCTTTTCTGACCCTCTACATGTAATCAGCTGCTTTCGCATAACTGTTGCTGCTTGTGTGGGTGTTGTTGCGCACATTCAATTACCTAACCATGAATTTCAAATTCAAGTATCTTTTACCACTAGCTGCATTGGAAGTCTTTTCGCGTGAGAATTTGATTTATTCTAAATCAGTTGTGTAGGTTCTTTATGGCCCCTTAATCGATTGACCAATTTATCACTTTATTTTCTTCAACTTTCTGTGTGTTTTTGCTTCGAAGTTGTCAAGGAGAAAATGAAAGTATGCATCCCCTGATGATGTTACCATTTATTTTATGTTTTCTTCTCTTATTAAAAATAAAGCCTAGTTATAAAATTGTCTTTCCCATTGAGTAGTTTTCCGAGGCAAGTGAATATCGTTCAATAAAGCTCTAATATCTCTAAATTTAACTTCTCTTTTCTCTATTGTTATTTTGTGTATATTTTGGAATTTTTAGCCGGAATTACCACGCTAATAACTGATTGTTCATTCAATTGATTTCAACTCTTCATTGATCCTAGTACAATCTCCAATCATTCACACCTGTATTCATTATTCTATCTGTACCAACTTTTCAACAATTCAACAGTGTAGTAAAATGATTCTGTCATTATTTTAATATTAAAATAGGTAGCAGTTGACCTAATGGATCTGGAACTCAGATTTAGTTGGATTTTCCCGATTCTATAACTACCCCTACTCCCTAAATACTGCCTTTTAAAGGTGAAAAGACCCCTCTTGAATCTGAACTCTCTTTCTCATCCTATGCACTTGGATGTTTCTCATGATGTAATGTGGTAAAATGATTTTAGATTGCCATGAAAAATGGATAAAAAGGTAATTTTCATTCGGCTCTTGTTTACGAATTATCCAAAAATTATAATGAGTCCATTTATTTAAACATCATATCAAGGCTTCCAAATGGACAATAGAATGCATAGCTTTTAAATTCTGGTACATTAATTTTCTTTTTGCACGCTTGTTGTATTCTAGAGATTTTCATAACCGAAGAGTATTAAGAAATTTCATTCTTTAAAACCCCGTATTTGATTCGACTTCGATCTTGCAGTCACTTGTCTTGCATAATCGCATGTTAGTTGTTTTGAGTAGTCCGTATTAAATCGGACTAAAATTTAGAAGGATTGGACCACTTTTATCTTCGTGTACATTGTTGTAATGATCGATTAGTGCTTTTTACTGTTAATCTGTATGCTAACTGTACTTAACTGGTAAAGCTACTTAACTAGGCCCAAGACAAACTAGGTGTCGAATATCCTTTTTCTTTCAAAAGTGTTGTACCCTTTAAAGCACTGCATTTCGCCATATGACTTGTATGTGGGATTTTATTCTTGCTATTACATTTCCGACCTTGGTTTCGCATCATTATTGGAAAGAGCAGTTTGTGACTTTCTCTTAACATCCGTTGATTAGCCCCTAGATTCCTTCGTCTTTCTCTCTCCATCTCTGTGTTTATTGCGTTAAGTCCAAAAGTTCTAAAATTGCGATGGTATACTGTCCTTTTGGCGCACAATTTCGATCCTAATTCTGGACCCGGTCCAGCGCTGATATGATGTGGACTTTATTTCTACTGCTGCGAATGGGTAATTAGTAAACAACCCGATAAATCTACTTTTGACTGTAAATTCACCTTTGCTTTACACACCTTTTAATGACTACGTTCCAGAAGAATAGAACAATGGAAGAGACTAGCAACCTCAGATTAATATAGCTCCTATAGCATCGCACTTCATGATTATTCTTCTCCACACTTACATCGTCTAAGTATTTCGCTACTTCAAAAGCCCCGCAGACTCACTTGGAGGGTGTTCACAGCAGTTGACTTGGGCATAGAGAAGGTAACCTGGAACTAATCTTACGAGAAACTCACCATCTTGTTGTCCAAAAGGATTGGTTACCCTCACCGCTGTGTGTGCGTATACTGACTTTATGCATAAAACATCTACTAATGAGACTAATTTGACTGTTTGTACGTCATTGGATTTGCAAATGTTGAGAGATCAGGACAGCTTCGCTATTTGGGTAAGAAATAAGGGTGCAATGTTATTTTCCACCATACCGTGTAATGAATTAACGCCTTAGCAGACAAGGCTTTTCTTAAAATGAGTGGATGTTGGACCAGTCGATGTCTGTTCTTGGCTAAAGGGTGATTACAGCCCTCTCTCATAGTGGAATAAACCTGGGAATAGTCGATCTCAGGTTAACTTCCCGATTTTTCTGTCAAATATAGTACGCACACTCGAGTTCAACTTAGGATGGGACTGCTGTAAGGTTCAATCCAGCTCCATTGTATGAAATTTATTGAGACCAAGTGCACAGTATAATTCAAAGGACGCTTACTTAATCCCTTAATTCTTAGTATTCTCTAGGAAGTTAATATTGCAACGCAAGGTGATAAAGGACAGTTTTATTATAGATTAAACAATGATGACTGCTTCAACGTTGAGTTGATTCTTGATTCATGGTGGATTAGAACGAACTGATAGTGAGTTATATTTGCCAGTGAAAGAAGCCAAGGTGAATATAAAGCTACAAAGAGTAAGAAGCAAACAAAGAATTTAGTTAAGAGAATACTTGTAGGAGATTTAGCAGAGAGAAAGAATGAGAAAGGGCCATAATGGCAGAAGTAAGGTGGAGTTTGATGAAGGACCTAACTATAAGAGTTGGAGTGAAAAGAGCTCAGTAAATGTTGGAGTTGGGCAAGAGGAAAGGTTACATCTGCTTTTATAATTAGATAAAGGGGCGGTAGTATGAGAATACAGCTATGAAGGTAAGAGGTTGGTGTGGTGATTAAGGAATTAAAAGGAGGTCTCCACAGGACATTTGGCAGGCGTACCGGTATAGGTATGGTGGTAAAGTCTTACCGATTGATAGTGGTTCCGACAGTCCCCAAGTTCTATAAAGAAGAATCAACTCAGACCACAGAAGTATTCATTGAACAACTCATGGAGATTTAATCAGAAAATCTTTCTTATTTTAAGCGTTTCAAATGAACACGAATTGAACGACTGCTACATCACATACATATCTGATTGAGTATTATACTTTTTTCACCTTTCAGACAAACGGTCTTCTTAGTACACCGGATACCGAAGGTCTTCCTCGAATGCGATCGAAGCGTCAAGCCCCGATGCCTCCACCTCTTCCACCCAAAGGAGAGGGCCTCAAGGCCGTCGCTGCAGCAGCAGTCACAGGTAACCGCCAGTCTTCTGCCACAGCACCTGGTCCTCTCTCAAACACCACCACCAACGACTCCTCTTCTCAACAAGAACCAGGTGTTATTAGCAATAGTGGCTATATAACAGGAGGTGATTCAACACCTACTAGAGGCGGAATAATGAGTGACGAGGAGTTTCGTGGAAGGGGAACAGGTGTACCTCCACCTAGACCGCCTCCACCCAAATTTGATACTGCTTGTGGTCCTCTGACTGATTACGAGAAGAGTGGACTAAGGCATGCTGAGAGACAGTACCAAATGGAACACGGCATCGGTCTGCCACCCACTCCCAAGGTTCTCGTAAGTTCTTACAACATTTATTCTATAACATACACTTGGACAGAAAGTCATGAAGATAATCAAATACGAATGCTCTCAACAAATTTTGCCATTGTTCGAAAGCAGACCTCCCATTGTTTATGATTGTTCATGGTTTGAAAAGTCTGACTGTATTGTATTCGTGTTAGTTGAGATTCGTTTTTATTTGCCTGAGTATTTCATAGAATGCGGACTTGAGTTGATCGCTTGGAGATTGTGTGGTCTGTTGGGTCTTTGATTTAACTGACGGTCTCAGTAGGGCTTAATAAAATTTAATTGTAAGGAATTGAAAATCCCCAAAACCTATAATCTATGGCTAATTGGGAAGTTTATAAACATAGGTGTATTCAGATTATTCATCCTAAAATCGCGTCGGATTTATTGTTTAAATGGAGGAATTGAATGTTTTTATAAATTGGTTTATTGTCCTCTTAATAGCATATGGAGGCACTTATGTAACCAATGCTATCTAGTGTCTTCAATTTTGCACCGTTCTAATTGACTGACTCGCGTGATGATGAATTCAATTTCTTCTGTTCCTAATGGTTTGCTTGTCTATACTGTGCAGTTCATTATTGTAAGAAGCGTGGTCTACATAAGTATATATCAATGGGCATCTTATAGGTAAGGCAATGTAGATTAAAGGGGTGCAGAGATCTATAAGGGTAAGAAAGATAGAAAGATGGACCAATTGTCATTAAAGGGTACAAAGATGAGAGGAAATAATTATCTTACCACAATGGCCAATTCCGTTTCAAGCGCCATTGGAATTTTTTTGAATATATCTGAATTTCAAAACTTCTTTTCGTGCTTCTCTCCGAATCTTCTGTCACAACGTGCTTGGTGGTTCAAAATGAATTTATTTATAAACAGATTCCTCTCATCCTCTGTAGTCATTCTCACTCTCGGTTGATCTAAGTGATTATTGTGGACTTCTTTAAACGCTTTGTTTTAGAAGTCTCAAATCGATCTTTGCCGGTTTTTTTTACTTAAAAGAAAAGAGTAACTTAGTTTGCATGCTGTTCTTTACTGTTAGTCAATTATCAAAACAAGTACCTCGGAGAGAGGGGGATAACTATGGGAATGCTTGATTCCGTGCCTAAAAATACATGGCGTTGATTAAGTGGTAATAGTTAATGGAAGCCTCTCTGCAGATGGAATGTCCTTCTGCATAAGCCAACTGGTTTAATTGGGGTAAAAATGGTGCCCTTGAATGTGTGAAATTAATTGCTCTACAGACACGCGCGAAAATTTACTTTCTTCGGCAATTAAATCATCATGTTCTGCCATTGCCGCTATAAAATTACACGAAGTAGGCTGTTAGTCAGTTAAAAGATTATGAAATATTATCCATCTCTTCAATTCTAGTATTATGAATTTGTATGCAAAATGTAAGTTAAGAACTAAAAATCAGCTGTTTAATCTAATTAGATTCTTATGTTTTCTGTTTAGAATCGTCGTTTTCCTATTCTCCTCTGATAAGCCATCTGATTAGTATACCGCTTGTCGATATTGTATCCGTATATTTTTAGATGGGCGCTTGCTTCACTCTAATATTCGAGGGCTGTCCATTGAAGGTCAACGCTACCGCGACGTGGGTTAATCCTCTCACAAAAGGTTCTTTTCATCTCTTATCATCTATTTTGGCTCTTGTGTTCCTTCATGGCAGTCTACTAGCTCTATCCTTTCTATCCCTTTTCAGCACAAATGATCATCTTCGGTACCAATGATGGCATTTACTACCTCAATCTACAGGAATTAGCTGATGCCACCCTGGAACTGGTAAGTGAATGATTAGTGCTTACAACAATAGAAATTCGTTCTTGATACACTAAAGAGAATGCGAAACAGGATTTGGAACGTCTTTTCGAAGTGGCCATTGTTAGGTTGCACGATGGCTTTTAACTAAATGACGGGACGGTGAAAGCAGGAGATAAGATTTTTAGTTGAGTGCTTGCCGTTAATGTATTGCTCCTTAATACTTCCTGCATTGGGACAATTATCTAAACTATGGTGCAATTGGTGATTAAACCGTCAGACCTTAAGGTCAAAAATACCTGTTGTATGACTGTAATACATTTCAAAAGTCTCCGTAAAGCGAAGAATGGATGTGGTATGATAAAAATAGTAGCTGAACTGTTTCGCGATGGAATGAAGCATCTGGTTTGTCCGCTGAGACTTGATCAATTTCGCTATGCGATTACTGTTAGCCGTGCTGCAAATGACTGTACAAATCATGAAATCCGTTATAGTAGCACTATTCCTGAGAACAAAGGTACTTTGATAGTCCGATAGAGCTAACCTCTCATAAATTTAGCGATCTTGTTACTGGCTGACAGGATACAACACTCTTTTCTTAAATCAGAGGGCCAAAATTAGGGTTGGACGACTAGTGCATTAGAATGAGAGGGTAATAAATAGTAGTAAATGGGTGAGCTAGGTATAAACTTCTAAGAAGCGTGCGTGAACGGTGAAGTAAGTTACGATGAGAGGAGTTGGGCGGTTCAGTTTACCGGTTTAATCATAGTTTATGTGGATCATCGATCATCGAAGATGATGAGAATTGCGCTTTATAAACGTTGATGGGAAATTGTACTCAGTGATCGCTGTCGGTGGTAGCGAGAGTTGGAATGGGCTTATCAATAGAGTTTTTTAATCAGAGACAATGACAGGATCAGAGGTAGATGACGCTGTCACTGTCTATTTAATTTTCTGTCTTTTCCTATAGCTAATTCCACGACGGTGCATCTGGTTGACAGTGTTCCGCGACACCATGATGTCCCTTTCCGGCAACACCCTTCACCTCTATAGCCACAATCTGGTCAATGTGATGAAGGCCAAAACTAGTCAAGATCCCTCCAGTGGCAACATCACCGGTCGTTTACCTACCAAACTTCTTCCAAAGTAAACTTCTCCCTCTCTATTATATTTGATTTTGAGATTATATCATTAGCAATAGATAGATGCTGATTGTTAACTTGTTAATCTGTTATATTTTATGTATTACTTTGCCGCGTTATCCATTTTATGATTGAAAATATTTGTTTAACCTGTCTGATTGTCTGATTGTTTATACGGATAGAGTAATTCCAGTTAGCTATATCCGTAAGTCCTGTTCTCGTAATATTTTATATGGTTATGCGTAATGTGTATTCGAACATCTGCGAGCATCAAATCCAAAATACGGCCTAAATCTAAGACCGGTAGGGTCTATAACTTCACGGCAGTTCGGAATAGAATGTAATTTATTATAGAAATTCATGTCTTCAATGATTTGAATCAAATCTCAATGGCTAGAGACAATATCATGCTATCAACCGACAACGTTTTCCAATATTTTGTTCACTTGTCACGACTCAGTCATTTCTGTCGTTGTTACTTAAATTGGCTATGCCTTGTAAGAACTGACATCTACCACCATCTCCGTGTCCAAATCCATAGTTTTATTTATAAAAAGATGAGCCAGGATTATCGACTGATGGGAAAAGTACCGGGGACGAGGAACCCACCTATTTCTTTCTTTATTAGCAAAGAAGTAGGTTTGGAAAACAAATTTAGAATGGGAGTGAATACCAATGAATTGTGGATACAAATATCTTAGTAACATCTGTGCGTCTTGATCTTGTAAGCCACAAAGCACGTTAGGCCCGCAACCTTGCTGAATCAAAGGGAGTCACACTCCTGCAGGACCTTGCTTTATCTCTATGATATGCCTGAATAAAGACCTAAATTTCATTTTCTCTTTTTTTAGACGATTCCAGCCAACAGTGAAGGTGTCCAACACACGAGGTTGCTACATGGCGAGCGTGGTACGAAATCCTAGCAACGGAAACAAGTACCTCTGTGCGGTGATAGATAAGTCCATTCTCGTCATGGAGTGGTTCAATCCTCGTAGCACTTTCGTCGAAGTCAAGCGGGTGGGTTGTTGTGTATACTTTATACAAATATACTCGTTAGTATATGGACGCATTTCTTCAAGATCATAAATTTGAGGATAAGGGAATGTATGTTAGCATATTCTTATTAAGGGTATTCATCAGTTTCCTTTGAAAACTGTTCAGCGACATAGTACAAATCAGCATCTTTCCTTCATTCTCAAATCCAACGGGAGAATGGACTTAATATTACTCAAAGAGTTTTATGTTAGCATTTTTCGCATACCACGAGGAGGACTGTCAATGTTTAATGAAAAAGATATTGTTACACAGAAAGGCAAGAAGCTGTAAAGTGTGAAGATATCTATCTTCGAAGACACATTAAAAATAAACATAATTAAAACTGGAATTTTCTGTTTTTATTTGACTGTTTATTTCCTTCCTAAATGACTTGGGGTAAAGGGAGAAGAATCGCCCTACTCCTTATCTAGCATTATTTGGGAGCAAACCCTAGATTCTAAGCCTCTCAATGTTCTCATTTCCATTGGACAAAAATTGTCGGGCGGGTTGATTGACCTAATGGTTATTAATCATTTGTAGTGCGTAAACACTGGCTCACACCTCTAATTGTCCGTTGATGATGTTTACTGGCTGCTCAACAGCGAACGTGAAATTTGCAGACTCCCTTATTCTACCGTCATAAACTCCCTTTATCACAACCCGAATTCCACTCCTTCAGTGCTAATGCTTTTCCTCCTTCTAATTCCAAATACTTGCTTCCTTTTCCTCTCATTTATTTCCATTTTTCTACTTAACTTTTAGTCTTCTCATTTGGAAGGACTGTTTTTCCTCTCAGAAAGAATTGTTCGTTTTGTAATTCGGCCCGATTTTATTGACGAGATTAATGCTACTTTATATTTTGCTTTCCTAATTGTAGGTTGAAGTACCATCCATGCCCTCACCGGTGTACAACTTCGATCTTGTCTGCAATCGGGATCAGAGTCTGCCCACTGTCTGCTTGGGTGTTTACAAAACTTCCGATCCCAATCGCTTCCGTCTTCACATGATTGATCTCAATAGTGACGAGATCAAGGGCCCTGCATTCCCATTCTCTCGTAAGTCTATATCTCCCTCCTTCCCTTTCCACCTCTTTCGTTAAAGACAATTAAGTAATAACTTCCTCCTCTTTTCAGCTGAGGACTCGCTACCTATCGTGAAGGTCGCCCATATCGATTACAGTGTTCTCATGCTCTGTTTCCAAGGTCAGTGACTTCCTACTTCATCATATCACACTTCTCATCAAGGAAAAGATTTGGCTTTCGTACTCGATTGATTATTTAATTAGATAATGTAGTAAATTGAAGTAGAGTATTAATATTGGTTTCCTCGCTAATAATGAATCTGTTAATTCCGAGACTCTCAATGATTTTCATTCTTGTTTTTCTTGTTGGTCATATTTAGAACCAAGACAATAGAGTAAAGTGTCAGACAATTGAGTTACATACATAGCGAACGAAGATGCAAGTACATGAATGCATAAATGGGACCATCCAAATGTATGAATCAATCGGCGATTAACATGCAAGGATATATCAACGAAATTGCCAAAGCATTTATATGACAAGCGGGGTATAGGAACCAATGAGACGCAAAAGTAATTATATTGACTGAAAGTAAAAATGAGCACGCGTAGGTGGATGATGCATGTAGAATGTTAACAATCACACGGCAGATGAAACCCACATGAACAGTGAAGTTGTAATAACTGAGACACAAAGATATAGAGTCGAATTTAACTCAATATTGCCATGCTTAATTTAATTGTGTATTCTTCCTTCAGACCATGCCAAGTTCGTAGATTTCCGTGGCAACGTCTGCAATAATCGCCAGAATATCTCCCAGATTCCCTTTGACGCACACGTGGCCTCCGTCGGTCAGTGTGAATTTTGTTACTCTTACTATTTACTTTGTCAATAGGCTTAATAACCACCTTTTATTTACTCTGCAGTTTGTCTTCGTGATGGTATTCTAGCCTTCCATCCCTTTGGTCTACGAGGATTCGGCTTCGATGGACAGGTATCATCAGTTTCATGTTCCGTGCATATTTTTTGTTCATAGGTCTGTTATCATGATTTATCCATCGATGCTATATACCCTAATATCTGTCTTAACGTGATTTAATCCTCAGGGAGGAGAGAAGATAAAGTGCTAGTAACTAAAGACCATTTGCTTAAAAAGGATGAACAATGGTTGTGATGTCCATACACCTGGATTTTGAATGCGGTAGCCCTATAGCCTCGCCATTCTTCCTGAAGTGTGTAATACTCTCCGTACAGTTGCAACTTGCAAATGTAATTTAGTGTGATCTATCAGAGATATTTTACCTTGAATACTTTTTACATGTGGTCCTCAATACGTTATTATAATATAATCGGTTGAAGGCTGAATTAGTCACACAGATAACTTTGCTCTGGTCTTTACCAGATTCACGAGAAATCTAGGCTACGAGTTCCAAACAAGTAGGCAAAGACTATTTGGAAAAAGAAACAGGCACTCGGTAGATATTTGCTTGGAAAATTGTATATTTAGGATTAAATTAGTTCTATACAATTTACCTATGTAGTTGGGAAAAATTCGGTGTGGAATTCAATGGTTTTTCCGTAAGTTGTGCATGTTCCAGATGGGAGTCATTTGATTTGTCTCCTAACACACTTTCACCATCTCAAAAACAGCTATAGATTTCTATTTGAAAATAAATAAACGACTTATAAAAGGTATTCTCTCAACACTATTTACATTAAATCTTGATCTCTCTCTTTCATTGAATCCCTACATCTTTTACTTTTTCAGCTCACACAAGATATTAACGATCCACAACACATCTATCAACTTCTAGGAAGCGATAAGTAAGTTCACTGCCTTTCCGACTAGTATTTCACTATTCGCCATTTCCTCTAACCTTGTATCCTCTTGTAGGAATATAGTGGTAGAGAGTAGACCTATTGACGACCCGATGTCCAAATCAAACCTCTACCTTCTCTTTGGTCACGAGAACTCCTATTGAGATCGTCTTCTCTTGCCCCTCTACCCCCCCTTTTATTCCCCAAACGCTGTCTTTCGCTGTTTCTCTATTTTTACCTATGATGATGATCGGATCAAGTTATCTCACTTCCCACCCACTTTGATCCGCGCAATTGTAAATTTCCACTGCGGTACTCGTTTTCGCCTTTTTTGTTTCTTCTACTGCTTCTTTGTCATTGAATTTGCTGCTGTAAATAGATGTGTATCCTCCCCCTCTTACTTGCAATAATTACTAATAATAAACGTGCTCACTTCTAAAATGACAACACAGACAGACAAACGCTGTGCTGCATGCGTATTCATTTTGTCTGACCACATGCCGCCTGTTGAGGTGACTATGTATAACAATTTTGTCACTGTCTTGTATACCGCCTACTGTGTTTTCCTATGATCACAGTAGATTGATTTTTAATATAGGACGAGGGTGGGTAGAACTAAGAGACCATAGGTTTTCAGTAATTAGTGTTGAATAGGTAAATCTCCCTTAGATATTATCCTTCTCGGTTTATTTCAGATCGAAAGTAGACCAAGGGGGAACGAGAGAACCATCTGTATGTAGCTAAAACTGTATGTAGATGGTGCAATGAGTCCCTACTAGATCACACTTTCATATATTGTGCTAGTCACAAAATGGTTAGATAGGTAAACCGGACGCACTTGATGATGAAGAGGAGTCAGTCGAATTCATGTCGCAGGGGAGAGTTTATTGTGTTGTTAGACGCTGGAAGCCTGAATGTCCCAATAAAAGGGTGAATTTTTACTAGAATAAAGATGTGGTAGTTTTTGGTTCAAATCAGAAAGTTGCTGTTAGGAAGTGACTCTTAACGAATACGTCGCGAGGTTGCAAGAAATCATGCCATAGGAACCTGGATAAAATTTTGTTTGAATTTTTAATGTAGACTAAATGGTTACGGAATTCATCCTGCAGCCTCGGAAATGAAGAGGCGACAACGTAATAACTTTTAGCCAATTTACCATACAAACTGATCACATTTTATACGATGGTTGACATTTAAGTGTCGGAACACCGTCAAATCTGCAACAGTCTAGCAGGCCTGAGATGTCTATAACACGGCAGTCTTATTTTTTTCGTCTTCAGATCATATTTAATATCTGGTCGTCAATATTCATTGTGTCTGAGGTCGTAGCATTTTAGTAATCTTTCATTCGACATTTTATGGTAAATATCCAACATATCGGGTGTTTTTTTTGAAATTTCATTTCCTGAAAACTACTTACCGTGTTTTTTTCTAACCTACGTTAGTTTAACTAAATAGCCTTATTAAGTGAAATTGATAATGAGTTCAAGATATACATCTGTTTGATTGACACCTTATATTTATAATTGATGGGACCGTTTATTAGAAATATGATGATGACGATGTCTGAATATGATTCTTTCAGTACATTAAACATGCTATAGATAAGTACATTAGATAAACTGACAAAATATCTACCGTCTTGATTACCAACCCACCTTTTCCTACCACTTTTATAGCATTGCTGTAGAAAAAAGGGAAATTAAACGAAAAAGACTATTACTCCTTGCCCGTTTTATTTAATCACACGTATTTTCACATGGTATCTAATAATTTATGGCGGAATAATCCAATAAGAGTATGGAAGGGATTAGAATATTTATTATTCCTCTTAGTTGTCTTAGTGAAGCTATGAATTATGCGTCTACTATTTCACTAAATTTCAACTGCTTTTCCCATAAATTCTGTTTTTATTCTGTTGAATATTTCGACCATAAATTGAAGTAATGACACCAATACAAATGAAGTCAGAAGTTTCAACAACAATGATGAACTCTTATGACATCAACAAAGCAACGTTTTTAATAACCTTTCAGACAGAATGTCGTATTTTAAATTCGACCAACTAATCACTTATCATAGAAGATTTCGACTAAATAGAACATCAATAAATTAATTAGAATATTGGAATTGAATTAGACAGGGCACTGTAATGGATAAAAACACTACACCCGAATGTATGATGCCGCTGTTCGTATGGATGAATATATGTTGATTCTAAGCATTTCTAATGTCAATACATGTAGGGAAACAGAATGTGGTTACGGTGTGATCAGTGGCAATCGCTACTGCACAAGCATGGTACATAGCCTAAAGAGTTTGATGGGCTGATGAATATTGCTTGAAGATGCATAGGCATGGGACCAGTGACTCCTTGATATTCGGTTAATGTTTGCTGCCCTTCCCATTCTATTCAGTAATATACTATCATGATTCCAGATTATCACTTTTAGTGATTTTAGTGATGTGGGCATGGACATATAGAATGAATACTACAAATCACTTATGTAACTGGATGAGATCGAAGATGACTGAGGGACCAGCTCATTTTATTGATGCACAAATTTGGGTTCATATATGAACGCCTCTTTGTTCCATAGTCAGTCATGCCTGGTCGTCGACGTCTACGCGTGATGATTGGTACCCGTAATAACACTGAGGTCTATCGGTCTGCCACAGCAATCGAATAGATGGAATAAATCAAGTCACTCATGTCGTTAGATCATTTCTTAACGCCATAAATTGATAGATATCTGCTGGCTAGAGCAGTTTCAGTATTAGAATGACCGCAATCCAATTTCATATCTATTGTCTCGAATGCTTCATGCGAATATATTCTCAATCTACCGTCCCCATATTATTTTAATAAATTAATCCATGCAAGGTTAAAACATCGAGATTTCAAAGACCGGATTGGTTTATTATGTAGTTTACCGTCTAGGTTTGATATTATTTAGTCGCTTCTAATTCATTCTGCCCCCAACATCAGGAAAGATACTCCACTGAATGTACAATATTCGCACGAATACTGTATTGTAATGGGCAAACTAGAATGAATTAAATAAAGTAAATAATATGTTGACGAACTCACCACCTAGGACATGAAACTTCTTCTGCAGTCATAGGATGAGTTAAAATGCAAGAACTGTTTCACAAATTATGAAACTTAAATTAGGCCTAGATTTTAAATTGATAAAAATCGCTGTCAATACTATTAAAAATGCTTAGTATATGATAATAGCAGAAGGTATTCTGTAATGGGGTTCAGTGAGCAAAGTGCATGTCAACCTACGTTAACTAAGATTACCCGGAGTATTATCAGGGTATCAAAAGAGTGTTTTGACACCTGTCATCAGTTCGTGTTCTATAACAAATTTCACTCATAAATGGTTTTGAGAAATAAGTAGGAGAATTAGTCGTAAATGAATAACTTAAAATAATCAACGCTCTTCCTACTGCAGTCCGGTTAAAATTGGAAAAAGTTTTATTTTCAAGTCTTAATTTTATACAAATAACGAATAAAATTTTAATTAATGACGACAAATTTCACTGCTTTCACATCGTTATTCAAGGTTATGCTTTTCGACTGTCCAGTTTAACATTTCAGCCGACATTGGTTCGACATCGTGGTTATGGCAGTGGATGTAACAACTGAAGCTGAAGAGTTTAAAACGAAGGCTAATGAATTTTTTGGAAGTAAGAACAAAATAATACAATTATACGACGTATAGATGGGAAATACTCAGAGGCTATTGACTTATACTCAAAGGCTATCGATTTGAAGCCAACTGCTATTTATTACGCAAATAGAAGTTTCGCTTATTTACGCAAGGAATTATTTGGTGCAGCTCTTACGGATGCGTCTAAAGCTATCGAATTAGATCCAAATTATGCAAAAGTAGTCACTAATTACTTTTAAAATTGATGTATTAGGGATATTATAGGAGAGCTTCAGCTAATATGGCTATGGGTCATTATGACCTCGCTCTAAATGATTTTAATACGGTAATTGTTGTTTGTGCTTTATTAGTAGTTAGGTTGTGAAAAGGCATCCTAATGATAAAAGCGCTAAGGAGAGATATAAGGAATGCCTTAACAAGTACAGGTATCGCAAATTTGCCCAAGCCATTGCCCATGAGGACAAGAAGTCTCCCCTCGAAACATTTAATCCCGCAGATGTAATTATTGAATCCTCCTACAAGGGACCACACCTTCCACAAAATGATGATGGCGAGTACGTTGTCACTGAGGAATTTATGAAAACTCTCATTGATACCTATAAGAAGGAGGGAAAATTGCATAGAAAGTATGCTATGGTGGTATGTTACATTTCTGTCTCGATTAATCGGCATGTTTTCAGATGATCCGCAAATTGTATGAATATATCAAACAACTTCCTTCTTTGGTTGAAATCGAAGTTCCTGATGTGTGTATTTTCGCATCTTTAATTTATCGATTTTCTCTCTATAGGGCAGTAAATTTACCGTTTGTGGTGACGTTCATGGCCAATTCTATGATTTGATCAACATCTTTGAGCTCAATGGAATGCCATCTACTGAAAATCCTTACGTAAGTTTATTATGATTCAAATTATGCATGTGCTTTCTCTAGTTGTTCAACGGTGATTTCGTGGACCGTGGATCCTTCTCTGTTGAGTGTATTTTCACTTTGATCGGATTTAAATTACTCTATCCAGAGCACTTTTTCATGTCTCGAGGTAAGTCGTTTCGCTTTGTTTTTACGTCATCAAATCACCGTTTTTTGCAAGTGCACTGGTAGTGAAAAGCTTCTTTCCTCCTCTTAAGGTAATCACGAGTCAGAAAACATGAACCAAATGTACGGCTTCGAGAATGAAGTTAGGACCAAGTACAATTCTGAAATGGCGGAAATTTTCACTGATGTATTCAATTGGCTTCCGCTGTCTCACTTGATCAACAAACGCATTTTGGTAATTCGGCTACTCTGTTTTAAAACTTGATTACTGACTCCTCTAGATATCTACAGATGCATTTCTTTTATGCTCATATATTTGTGGCTGAGCAGCCATAGTTATTCATCCGACGTAGCATGGCACTTGTTCCGTACTTTGGCCTTGCATTTGGCCATGATTCACTTTTAGTTTCCTTTGATTAGTTTCTTCAGTCTCTTTGCGATCTCACTTTGTTTATATTACGAAATGTCACTTGTTTAACATGACTTTCCAATTTTCTCTGCTTTTCTCTGTCTGAAACGTTTAATATAGACATCGTTTAACTAGTATTTAAGGTCCTGAGTATCCTCTTCTCAGCTTAAGCTTTCTGAATCTTACCTCAGTTAGAAATTTTCATCACAAATACAATGAGATGGCGTCGTGAGTTAGCGGTCAATGTTGTTGCAGCGTTTATCTCATTGTATTAATAAGATGATCGATACGGTAACATTTGGACTCAGGTAGAGTTAAAAATCAATGAAATTCACCTGAGATAGAGTATAGGACAAGGGTGTTACTAAAATTCGAGTCACTAATTTGATTTTTATTATTTCAGTTGTCTCCGTTTTCTGAGGTTATTGTCGAAAAAACTGGAGTATAACTAATTCTATAAACAAACGTGAAATGTTATCATTGATCTTACACATCTTTGAGCGCATTTTTGGGGGGTTCTTTTTTGGCCCGTGAAGAGCAAGTGCCATCTATCAGTTCGTCTCTGCTTCAACGCTTTTAGAAATTGGTGTCCTTTTATAATTTGAGAGTGTAAAAACAACCATGCCTAAGTCGTAAATTTTATTTTTGGTCCCTTTACACTGCTTATTTTTTACACAAAATGCAAATTTGGTCTTTCGTTTTTGTTTATAAACATCCGGAGGGATTTTTAACCTAGGAGGAATCAGCACATAATTATCGAGATATGTGTTTTTCTTCATTTTGTCTACTGGAGTAATATTGCTGAAGTACTTTTTTCCGCCTTAATGACAATGGGTACATCCGAATGTATACCACCATGTGCGTTGCTATCGAAGAATTTGAGGTAGTCTAAGCTAGCAAACTCGCCAGTCAGCATGTGAACGATAGAACGGATATACTCAACCACGCTGTGCAGTGTTCATTGTGGTAAGGTGGTTACTTTCATCTCTGTACCCTTTAGTGCTTTTCATTTCGTCTTTACATCTTTCATACTCGTTTATGTCCTTTCATTCTATATTAGCTTATCTGTAGGACGTCTTTTAATAAATATTTATTTCACGATTCTTCCAATCATATAAAATGTTAAGAGTCTGGTATCGATTACTCCACATTCCGTGTTTTGAGTGAATCACAAAGTAAGAGCTTTTCATCATATTTTCTTATCACGTTTTACTTTGGAACACACTTTTCTTTGATGGGCTTGGATGTTCGTAAGATCTTCACATCAATGACCTTGGAATTTATTCAACCGTTCTAATTAACAAAGTTGACTAGTATTAACAAATGTGGATAGTCGCACTAACCATTGAATTTCTTATTGTGCACGCACTCTCATATAAATCTATTTGCATTCAGTCAGTTTTTATTTTTTCATTGAGGTTTTCATTTACATCGAGAATTCTACTTAGACTTAAGAGTAGTATCCTTATTTTTAATTTTTTTTTACTTCAGACCATGCATGGAGGTCTATTTTCCACGGATGATGTGAGCTTGGATGACCTGCGCAATATCTCCCGCAACTGCCAACCACCAGAGAAGGGTTTGATGTGTGAACTTCTCTGGTCTGATCCCATGGATGGTTGTGGTCGGGCACCTTCCAAACGCGGTGTTGGTTGCCAATTCGGTCCCGATGTTACAAGAGACTTTTGTGAACGCAACAACCTCGACTACATCATTCGCAGCCATGAGGTGAAGGATCAAGGCTATGAAGTAGCACATGACGGACGATGTATAACTGTATTCTCCGCGCCTAATTACTGCGATATCACGGGCAACAAAGGTGCTTTTGTTGTTCTCAAGGGGTCCCACGAACCCGGTGCCATGAAACCAGAATTCACAAGCTTTAAAGAGGTCCCTCATCCATCTATCCGCCCCATGGCTTTTGCTAACAACCTTCTGGCCAATTTGATGTAAAAGGGAGAGTTGTCAATCTTTTGCCTGCCTTTAATTAAACTAACTCACTGTGTACAGCCTTTGCGATAGTGAACTAAGTAGTAGGTCTCAAGTATGCCTTCTCCCTATCTTGCTGCTCTTGATAATAATTAATATATATATATATATTTTTCTGCCTGGAATCCCGTTTGGTGTGCTTTTGTCAACCGACAAAACAGGGGGTCATGAGGTTGCTGCCGATGTCATGCCTACTTGTAACTAAATATGCTTTAATCAGACCGTGAAGACTTGGCTATTTTGGGGTTGTATTTTCTTATTATTCATAAAACATTCGGTTTAGCCAAATCTACACAACTTAAATGGTATAGAAGAAAGTTAAGTCAATTCGATTGCTTTTATAAAAGAGCTATAATTTAAGGGTGGAGATGTGAAAAGGAACAGTGATTTTATTTGCTTTTAGACGTGAAAAGATCGGCCATTAATTTGGCTTCTTTGTATTCTATTTTATGATCACATTTCTTTAATTGTCAGATTCTGTTTGCTTTAACTATCAAGTGTTTAACTAGAATGATTTGAACAGTCAATAACTAAAGTGAAATTTCCTCGAGCCTTTAAACTGCCAGCCCCCGATATATTATATAATGAAGATTACTTATATAAGGTCGTAATAGATCACAGAATCGTCTAGCGACGCTCAACATGGCAGTACTTTATTGGAAGTTATCAGCTCAGCATTATCGGTGTTGTGCATTTTAAGAGCTTGATATAGGTTTAAATACAAATAAAATGGCCAACATAGCAAGGACTACATTAAAGGAGAGGTTGGACTTGTGGATTAAATCCTAACATCAAATTCCCCACTTATTCTGGCCATTCAGTAAGTAGTGCAGAAAATCAAAAGTTTCTTTGGAGATGGGATACATTAAAGGTTGTTATTCGATTTTATTTCATTTCGTATGTGACCTTAAGGTGACATAATCATCATCACTTCTTGTGGCGTCCGTGACGTATCATGAGCCAAATATTTCCCTGCCTGTGAAGAAATAAGCCGTCAATTATATCGGCAAAGCAGTCATGTTCAAATCAACGGTTCGCGCTTTCATCTTCAGTGGAGTTATGAAGCTGGATGACAGTTAATTGAAGACTTTGAGTAGAAATATTTTTTGTTATTACAAACACTTGATAAATTGTATTGTGCTATATTGTATGGATGGACTAATGTGAGGTACATAGGCGCTAGTGAGAAGACGAATTTTGATGTCTGCATGTAACATCCTCCACTCAAACAGTAGAATTAAGAAATATTAATGTACCTAGTACTACTTGCTTCCCCTTTTAAGACTCGTGACGTTTAGTTTCAGCTGCTGTTGCTCATCGACTAAGTTCCCGTCTAATCAGACAATCGTAGATGTCTGACAGTCTTGGTTGGTTTTGAGACTAGAATGGGCCCAAGCCACACAGGCTCTCGGTCAGCCTCCAGACATCTCAGCCAGCACTTGCTGAATAACGCTACAGTATTTGATATTAGTTCGGCACGTTTAATCTGTTTAGCTGCAGCACATTAGAATTATTGCGTACTCTTGCTAAATGCGCAGATTCTGCTTGCCATTTTATCGGTATAAGGCCTAGATATCCTTAGGTTTCCAATCTATTTAAAACTTCTCAAGCAATCCCATTCGACACAGTGAGCTACTACGTTTTCAGCCTGAAGTATTTGCAATTTGTTCAGTGGGTCTTAATTAGTCCAGCCCTTTAAATAATCTTTTTTCTTGGAAGTGAATGAATTTCAAATGTCATTCATATTTACGGCCGTGCCCCAAATAGATAAACATTCTTGCTCCCTTCTGATATTGACTTCCCCGTTAAAATTATAGAGAACAGACGCCCCGAAATCACAGTCCCATTATTTAAGCCCAACAGATGTAATCCCGCCTCACTCGGGGCAAGCGGTTTAGTATCTCTGGAATGAGAGCCCAGCCATCCCAGGGATTACTTTCAGCAACATAATACCGTGGACATTCCATTTAGCGGTAAGAAGCGTTAATCTGTTACCGCGACTCTACTTTGAATGGTGATACCTGAACTATTCATCGGAATGAAAACTTGACTCAGATTCTCTACTTGATATCTGGATGGATAAAGTCGTGATCATTGGTATCTTTGTTGATCTTCACTTTTCTCGTTGTGCAGTGAAAACGGTCGTGAATGTATCTATTATGAATTCAGCGAATCTGAAACGGGAGGTTTAGTCATCCAAGATAGTATTAATAGGCCCAAATCATAAAATGCGATAGGTTCCTACTCGATATTTGAGAATAAAACCCATCAATAAAATCATATCACAGTTGTTTCATTAAAAAACAATACAAGTAGGAAAGGAAGCAATTCGAAGAAAGCAAAGATACACGATTGTCGAAAGGTGGAGGAATAAAAGGACTTGACATTCTAAGCTCTCGCAGCGCCACGGAGATTGTTCTGAAATTAAAAAATAGACAATGATCGAGCATGACAACACACACGTTCTACACTTTACACATGGTTCAAAGTGGAACGTTGAAGATTAAAACTAAGCTAGTTTAGTGTCGGTTAAGTAAGTGATAACTTTCATTATGGAAAACTAGCATTCCCAGATAGTGGATCTAGCATTGATGCTATGCGCGAACCATAAAGGGTGCCATTTATTTTACTCTGATGAAGCCCTCATGCCTACTTACACTATTGTAACTCGGCATAGCATATTAGGATGTGATCTAACCAAGTTACCTCCTCTCTAGGTCTCTCTACGCAGTTCTCAATATGGTACAGCAAGACAAGCTATTTATTTCAATAAGGCTTCAACTTCTATACAATGAAATGTACAACTTCGCAGTCTCAAGTTCTTTCAACTTTCAGATATCTGTAAATGCCTTATATTCTTCATAGGACATTGTTACATTATTGTGACAGGACGCAACAAAGCATCACCAAGTTAATAATCGGATAATTAGTTCTTACAATCTACTACTGGCCCATTAACATTTCAGGACAAATGCAGATAATGCTCGAGTTCAGACCTGATATCGTCTCAGCTTTACTGTCTTAAGATACCGTAAGCTGCCTACTATCATATGAGAAAAATAAACTGAAGTGGAAAACGAAACATTATAACGAACCAGCCAACCAATAAGCACCGGATATTGGAAACATGAATTTGCCTAGCAATCCAGGGGACAAATCATGAAATTTGATTATTGGGACACGAGCTAACAATTTAGTAAATACTGTGCAACCCAAATCCGAAAATCACATGAAGCAAGACTCTTTGATACCTTAACTTTACTCTCAGCGTCTTTTCGAACCCATTCCTCTTTCCGTTTATTAGTTTCTGTTAACCCATTTCCTCAATGGAAAATTGCAATATTTTTTTGCCTTGCTGTGGATTATAACAATCTCATTAACAATAGAGCCGTAGGTATCTAACGTTTTTTCCACGTATTCATTCCCATTCTCGTTCTTTTAATTAAACGCTCATCATCTATTATCATGCTCGAAAGACAGAGCACGGGGCTCACTTAAGAGCTCCAAGATTAGAAGTTGCTCTAAATATGCCCCTTCAGTTTCGAATATTATTTATGTGCTCCTTATATCTACCTTGCTAAAAGCTGTCATTCATACTCTTCATAAATAAAATTTTAATACTTGCTTCAGAAGCGTGGATGTCAATCTGAAATGATAATAACATAAGGAGTTCGATTTTCGAGCACGGACACCAGTGCAGAGCTGTAGATGCAATCGTACAACCCGAAACTAGAAAGGTAACCAAACGCGCATATGTTACTGATCGAATGATTTATCGAACACATAGAGCCGTTTCGTAACCAACCAGAATCTATCCCTATTTTAGTGTTAAGAGAACCCAAGGCAGTATTATTCACCTGAACAGAAGTGAACTTATCCATAACGTTATCTGGCAGGGAAATTCCAAACAGGGCCTTGGCAGTCTCCACATACTCATCAATTCCAATACTGTTAGCATCGTTCCCAGAGAGAATGAAAATTTCCTTGGTGTTGGCCAGAGGCTGAGCGATTTGTGCTGCGATGGTCGGAAGAGCCTTCAGAGATGAGGCGAGTTTTGAGGCGTCTGTAAAATGCGAAAAGGCATTAGCCCGTCCAATCACTCCCTCAGCTTCTGCCGATCCCAGAGCCTCGAGGGCAACTGCGTTGGCTGCTCCGATTATCCTTATACTTTTCGCCGACGCTTTCGCCTCCATGATCTTCTTCTCCCTAAAAAGAGAAGACATAAATATATAAAGAGCTTATCTCGAATTCTAAATACACCGACAATTATGTGATTACGTAGACAAATACCTCAATGTAACAAATCCAACATCCAGACACCCAGATTCTGGGCATATTAAAATTCTCAATCTGACATTCCCTCTATCACCTCTGTATAAGCCCTATATGATGCGTTTTTACTAAAGCACTGGACCAAGAGGTGAACTAGACTGGGCCTACCTTTGACCCTCTTGGGATGGAAGTATAACAGGATACTGGAAGCCACTAAGAACGTTGGAAGTAGGCTAAGCTAACAATCATACCAGCTAGAATAGGCAATTTGCCTACAAGAAAAGTGAATCAATCAGTCAAACATGAGAAAACAGATCAAGAGATATACTCATCTTCGGGAGAGTGAAACAAAATACGCGGGTGTGAAGTTCTAATTTTATGTAACTGACCGATAAAAGATGCAGATAGTGCTCAGGGTCAGTTCTCAGGATACTGGTCATAAATATCAATCAGAGTGAAGGCATCTACGTGGTGTTTGGTCCGTGCAATTTTCCATGCATGACCTTACTAAATTCTCTCATGTTGATATTTAATTTAACCATTAGAAGTTTTCAGAATCTTAATTTTGCTTATGTCTACGAGTATCAAATTCCCTATTTCTCTTTATATCTACCCAATTAAGGTAATTTTCGGAGCGCTAGATGAAACTTCGCCTTGTGAAGTGATAATCAGAAGTAATTGCCTTACTATAAAAAGAATTCCAGAAACCGAAAGACGTCTTAGTTTGTCAACAATAGTTAGAATTGTAATAGACATCGGATGTTCAAGGACTAAATTTTCTTGAAACCAGTGCCACCGAATCCGGACACTAAATTAGACTCTTTTAGGAATTAGAGCAGCTATGAATATACTAATAAATGTTCATTTCATGAACATGCATTCTTCCAAACAAGAAATGATGTGAATATTCAAAGAATTCTCACCGTTCAGCTTGAGCAAGCATCTGTGTTTTTGCAGCCTCAACAGTTGCAGGAAGACGAACTGTGTGTTCAAGAGCTCGCTGCGAGCGCAAAATTTCCTCCTCTTCGATTTCCACTTGGCAACGACGCTGGACCACCTCAATTTCTACCTCCTCGGCCCGAATCGACTGTTGCTCCTTTGCAGTCTGCAATTCATATGCCAACTCCGCCTCAGCTTTAGCCACGTTGATCTCCTGCTCAAATTTCGATTTCATGCTCGTAAATTTGAACTGAGACTCTGCTATTTCTCCGTCAACGGTACAGCGGACATCAACCAGCTCTTTGTCATATTCTGCCTCCTGGAATAAACAAAATAAGTTTAAAGTATTAAAATCCAAACGGGAAAAGGAAATAGATGAATAATTCACCCAAATTCCGGCGTCTCTTTCTGCTTCCGCAACACCAACTTCAGCATCTCGTCTAACGTTGGCAATTTGCCCTCGCCCAAGAGAATCCAAATATTGAACTCGGTCGCTAAGATCTTTGATCGTAAAAGATAGAAGCTCTACACCCATTTTAGCAACATCAGGCTCCGCAACTTCGCGTACTGAATGGGCGAAAATCTCACGATCCTTATAAATAGACTCAACAGAAAGCGTGCCGAGAATAGAACGAAGATGACCCTCCAATGTGTGGAGAATAGTTTCTTTAATCTCTTTAGTACTTCTCCCCAGGAAATGTTCACAAGCAGCTTCTAAAAATTTGGGTTCATTCATTACTTTCACTTGAGCGACACCAGTCACGGTAACTGCAACACCTTCCAGAGTTTCGACGTCTTCACATTTAGGGTTCAGTGTCATAACAGATAGTGAAAGGCTGACAATAGCATTTAAAAAAATCATACCCTACCGTTGCACATCTGTGAGACACCACCAAGACCACCCCCAACCACCAACTATTACCTTAACTCCTGTAGCCCCCAAGCCACCTAAAATATGAATTACCAAATTAGATTTTACTTTACCAGACAAAACAAGGGCCTCATTTGGACCGGAGATCTGTATATTCCCCATCAGGATAGTAATAATTACTGCCAAAATGAGCCATACACAACTTAAAGGTAAAATTTGCAGTGATATAGTAAAACATACGCATTTCTTTAGCAATACATGATATTAAAGGGTTTATAAGGATCAGAGTTAAAATTTTAAGATAAAGGATTTGTATTACTATTTTTAAATAGTAAAAAGTAATGCGGCTGATCTTTGCGTTTGAATTTTAAAAAGTCTTCTCAAATGTTCTTAAAAAATACGGAATTGCTAATTTTAAACAGAATGATGATGTGATTTTTCTTTAACTTGTCAGACTCACTAACGACAAGTTTAATAAATTCTCTCCTATAAATGTCATATTAACGTCAGACGTAAAGGGAAACAATAAGTAATAGGCTAATTTATGTTGTCGTTTCACCTCATATTTTGTTGAATATTTATGGTACTATCTAAATATACTCATTATCCCAAACACAACATTAAAAGTAACATTCTTACACTGTTTATATTCTTTTTTATATTCTTTGACTAAAATTGTTGCCTATGTCATTTGCGATGGTCCTCAAATTCATAAAACTGTATATTTTTCATACATTTAGGACCCAGTAAGTACAATTGAGATTTCTCTTTGTTTTTCAGTCATTTGGTAAAACTGTGTGAAACAGACTCCATGGAATGCAGCCATTTTGTTGCTTATCCGAATAAGCGCATTCAGGCACTCTAATCTTTCTGCATCCGGGATAAAACGGGGCTGATAGTTTAGCCTAAAATGATGGGCTTTATGCGTCTCAATTGACCTAGTAGCTCAATTCTGCGAACATCAAATATTTTCAATGCATAAGGAAAGACAACTTTTTATCGGTTATTTTCAGTAGCATTTGAAAAAAATTTTTTTACCCTAAGATAAACCTTCAAAATGGTGAAAGTTGCGTCTCAAAATTTATATATTGGTCAGATATAAAGCTACAGTTGTTCAATGGCTAACGTGTTCGTCTGTGAAGTCAGAGGTCACATGTTCAAGGCCCACCGTTACACACGCAATGAGCGGTGCGGCCAACCGGACTTGATTAGTCTGGATAATTAAGGCTGTGGCAGAAATCGATATTCTAAACAGGTAGGCCCCTTGGTGATAGCATTTACCCAAGATGGCCGTTTGGACACCCATTCATGAAGGGTACTTGGAGTGTTTTATCATTAAAAAATTACTTCATAAATTTAAACGAAGAGTGTTTACATACAAAAATTAATCATTATAACTGTTTTATCTCTGTTATTGATCTAAATCCTATCCTTTACCAGAGCTCTTTTTTATTTGTTCCATTTTCCTATTAGAAGTAATTCATACAGGTTTAAATAAAATCTGATAGAACCCGTATTACTACAATTCATACTGGACGAAGAAATGTTTTGCATATAAACCTAATTTATTAATTAATAAATTGGAGTGGCTTATCTGCCATCTCCGAACTGATCTGGCAACATAAGTGAATTGACTTATTCTACCTATTCCATCGGTGTGTCCCCGATAGACCTAACGTTATTACAGTATGCTCCCTCCTATCTCTGTTCTCTCTCATCTCTAGCATATTCTTGAACCATCATCGTAGATTATCCAATATGCTTTGCCTTCAATACTCTTTGTGTTCTACCTTTTGAAATTGTCGTTTGGTATTGTTCGCCATAGCCTTAGCTCCTACGATATTATTCTGATTTATTTGAAATACTACAGTTCGATGACTCAGTAACATATACTTGAAATAAAACTGTAATAACGCTATGTCTGCCGGAGCCACATCGATCGAATATTTGGAAAAAGTCAAATCACTCATGTCCATTGATCAGTATGGAAGTGGATGGGAAGTTACCTCAATTTATGGATAAGTAAGGTAAGTTAATATATAAAAAAATTTCTTCGTTAGATGTCAGTCATGTCTCGGCGTGATGACCACATCTGTTTAAGTATCTAGGTGCAAGCATGCATACGAAACTGGACCGCCTGTAGACACTGTAGTGGAGATCTAATAGCCAAGCAATCATTTCTAATCGACAATTGTTGATAGACATCTGCTGGCTGTAGAAGAAACGAGGAGAATTTTACTGAAGCTCATTAAAAAGGCATTATGGGAAAAAGATGATATGAAGAAAAAAAGTGATAATTTTGTAACACGGTATTCTCGTATAATAAACGTCTGTTAATACTATTGAAATGTAAAGAGAGTGATTAGAACCTGTAAACATAGGCACTATAATTTATCGAAGGATACAAATCTTTTTAAGTAAGGATAATGGACGGTGGAAAAACTGCTTTTTATTATCATTCAACTTTATTACATATATTCCTACCATAAAAGTTTTGAAAAAATAGTTGATTGAATTAATGAAAAAGTGTTATTCTCTCTGGGAATTTAAAAAATCTGCTTAATGGGTAAAATAGGAAAGAGATGCAAGTAAGATGAACAAAATAAGTTTAATTCGGGCATAGAATCCGAATGATTCAATTCGTATCTGAGTTAATGAATGATTTAAATCAATCGCTCATTCAATGAACGTGCCTAGCATTTTGTTTACAAACGCAAATAACCAGCATTATAATGAATGGACTTTCGTATCAGAAAATAGTTGGTAAATGTTGTTGCGCCGAAAAGTAACTTCTACAAAATAATCTTTGGTTAAAAAGACGAAAACGCTGTTTAAAGATTTCACAAATGCATGCCTTTTACTAGATTAAGTAAAACTTGGGGAAATTATTGATCTGGAGAACGAAACTATTCTACAAATCTATTCCATAAGCAAATAAATAAGACTTGTCAAATATCATGATAAAAAGATCCCACTGAAATGCTTTTAAGAGTAATAAAAAGCCATCCTCTTAATTTAATGATAAAGACTATTAAATTAACATTAATCAAATTGAACTGAAGAAACTTATATTTCAGTTTTAATTCTTCATTCTGCGCGCCCGTATTCGAAAGGAGTAGTACCAGCGGTTTTTGTTTTTTTTCAATCAAGTCGTATCATACGTCAATCAGTAAATTATACTACTTCAATATATTCATATTTTTTTAGATGGCAGATGTGCAGTCTACTGGATTGGCATCGAGTGTGTCTGACGTTTCTCAATATGAGAGCGGTGGTACTATAGAGATTCCATTGCGTGGAGGTGACGAGGTTATTGAACTTGATATCAATGCATTGCCTGAAAGCGAAGAAGTCGTTGGTATTCTCTTGCAAGAAGTTGCTCCACTCCCTGTCTGGATTAATATTGCTCTCGCTTACTATAAAATAAAAAACTACGATGACTTTGAAAAAGTTCTTGAAGAAGCGAAACAAAATGTGTCTAGTCTCACACCATATGATGAAAATGATTTTCTTCAACTTTTGGATATGCTTGCTAACTATTGTGGTAAGAAAGCTTCAAAGGAGTCCAACAAGGAAAAACGTACTCAGCTCATCGCCAGAGCAGCTACTCTTTTTACTTCAGCTGATCGAATAGCAATGTACGATCAAAAACATCTCCTAGGACGTGCTTTTTACTTCATCTATGAGGGAGAAAAGTGGAGTCATGCTGACAGTCAGCTGAATTTTGTTTTGAATCAAGGAAATCCTTGCATTCAGGCCTATTTGGGCAAAGCCTGTATAGCTTTCAACAAGCAGGAATATAAAAATGCCCTCCTGTTCTATCGAAAGGCTCTAATGCTCCATCCCAATTCATCACCTTCTATTCGTGTTGGAATCGGACATTGCTATGCTCGACTTGGTAACGTACAGAAAGCAAGACTCGCATTTCAACGCACTCTAGACCTAGATCCTGAATGTGTTGACGCTTTAGTTGGTCTAGCCATTCTGGATCTTAATGAAAAGACTCAAGAATCGATCAAACAAGGGGTTCAGAAATTGTCTCGAGCTTACAATATTGACTCGACGAATCCCATGGTTTTGAATCATCTCGCAGATCACTTTTTCTACAAGAAAGAATATGAGAAAGTGCACAAGCTTGCCACTCACGCCTTCCATGGTACAGAGAATGAGGCAATGAGAGCGGAAAGTTGTTACCAAATGGCTCGGGCTTTTCATGTTCAAGAGAATTATGATAAAGCCTTTCAGTACTATTACCTCGCTACACAGTTCGCTTCTCCTAACTTTTTGCTTCCTTTCTATGGTCTCGGACAGATGTATCTTCACCGAAAGGATCTCGAACATGTAAGTTGACTCAATAGCCCTCCTTTTTCGAGTTTGAGGTCTTACCCTTTTAACGCATTGTTATAGGCGGCAATAGCTTTCGAGAAGGTTCTTAAGGCCTATCCAAAGAACTATGAGACATTGAAGATCCTGGGAAGCCTTTACGCGCAGTCCAATAAGTTGGAAAAACAGGCGCAGGCGAAGCAACTCTTCAAGCAAGTGACTGAAAGTCAGCCTGATGACGTTGAGGCGTGGATTGAATACGCCCAGCTACTCGAAAATGATGCTGCAGAGGCTCTCAATGCCTACCTAAATGCTCTCAACATTCTCGAGAATGTCCAACTGGACGTCTCTCCGGAGATTTTAAACAATATTGGCGTTCTCTACTTCATTAAAGGTGATTTCAATAAATCTGAAGTGAGTGCTACAAAGTTATAAAGTTATATTTACTGTGAGTATGTTTTGTGCATCAGCTGCCAGTTCTGGGGCCTGTAATAGTTGCGAGCCACTATTATCCTTAACTTTTGGGATTTTATCTACTCCCAGATGTTTATGGTCTTCTAAATACACTGTTCTTAATATTCTCTTAGTAAGTTGTGTGGATATAGGCACCGATTAAGTGCAAGCCTTCTGAGTGGACATGAGTTGGGACTTGAACGTCAATCGACTTACCCTTTAAAGTAGATGATTTATTGGTTTAAGTCCCTCCAAAATAACAAAAATAGGACTTTTTGCTGTTTTGATGGTCGATGCGTATATACACAGAGTCAGATGTCACGAGCTTATTCTTCAAGAGTACACGATGTATTAAGCTTGTTAAAATTGGTCAATAAATGTAATTCCTGTCCTTAATGTTATTGGAAAACGATTCCTCTCAACGCACTTCAAATTCAACTACTTAGAGGGAGCGATTGATTGCTGTTGCATTAGTGGAACTTTTAATGCGTTTGATGAATTGCTGCCACAAATGAATGACCATTTAGAGTGTTCACTAGGGTTTAGAAGATATTTTACCGCGATATTGGCACACTTATTATAACTTAAAGATTATTCAAGTGGTGTAACATAATGAATATTAAACTCTAGACATTCCTCACTCGTGCATTCGATCGTATACGTGAGGAACAGCTGCAAGAAGTTACGGAGGACGAAGAGGGTGGCAATGAAAGCGCGGAGCGAGCTGCAGCCCGTTTGAAGCCCCCCACACCACTTGTGAGCACAGTCACATCCAACGCAATCGTTGAGCTGCATCGTCGCACTGCCGAATCTACCAGCACTGGTTTTGGTGATGATTACTACCACGATCTCACCATCACAGTCCGATACAACCAGGCTCGTCTTTATGAGGCTAAGAATCGTCCCGATCTAGCTGAGGAAATATACAAATCCATCCTCCTACAACATCCCGCCTATGTTGACTGTGTGTGCACTTTATTATCCCCTTTTCAGTCATCGTTAGCAATAACATCTCGTCTTTTTATCAGGTTACTTGCGACTGGGCTGCATTGCTCGTGAGAGGGGTCAACTTCGAGATGCGTCTTTGTGGTTCCGTGAGGTGCTGGATGTGAGTCCTGACCATCCCGATGCCTGGAGTCTGTTGGCACAACTCCATCTGACCGTGGGAGAAGTGGAGGCTGCTCAACGTAAGCTCGACCGCATCATTCGTCAGCCCAAGTATCTCGCTGATGCCTACTGTCGCATCACTCTTGGAAATGTTTGGCTTCGCTCGCTCCACCATCACCACCAAAGATCCGCTGCCAACGGAGCTCTGGTAGACATTCATCATATTTCCTTTATTCGCATACAAATTTGACAAACTTAACTAGTTCCAAATTACCACATTTATGTTACAGCTCAAACTTGCGTGTCCGCTTTTCCCTACTTTCATCCAATAATTTGAAGCCGTAATTTAATTAGAATTTTCCCTATCTCATTTTTGGATTGAGATTGACTGGCCCTCGTAGCTGTTTTGATCCATATAACCTTTCCTTTTAGTACTTGTTGGTGTTAGATAGCTCAGAATGAATACCAGCATTTAATAACTCATTAGTTATTTTTGATAAACCTGATCACGAGATTTCATTAAGGAAATTATTAGCACATAATTTGGCGATGTTGCTTGATTGAGAATTTTACGGCAATTGCTATCACCAATAACTCTATCGACAGATATACCTTAATGAATGATTACTTAAACAATTAAGTCGAGATTTTACATATCGCCGCTTAGTTGCGATATAATTACTTGTTACAATATCTTGCAAATTTGAGGACATGCGCGTTAACCAGTCCGTGTATTGATTTGCGTTTAGCAAATCTGATCTTAAGGTCTAGACTATTTGTTGTGACTCGATTCACCTGCTTTCCACTTTTTCACTCAGCTTTAGTGCTTCTTTTCCGCTTCTTCCATTTTAATTCCTATTCATACCTATTTCTTCTCATTCCTCGTAGCTGTTCAATTTACTTGTGGTCTCATTTCTGATTTGGAAAAAAAGTAATTGTTTTCTTGTAGACATTAGTAAGTATTATGCACGGATTTATCTAAAGATAACAATCTCATTATCCTTTCTTCCTTGCTCCCATTTTAATACACTTGTCCAATGCACATTTGTCTAACTCAACTCTTGTTCTTCGGATTATGAGAAAAGCTGCTGTATCCTGTTAGTCTTTAATAAGATCATTATATCTGTAAGGGGATGGCTCTAGGACAAGATTACTGTCTTACTCTGTTGATCTGTGCCAATTTGTGCCATAGACAATTCAGAAGCGTTTATCAGACATGCAGGATAGTTATCAGAATGTCAATACAAGCGGTATCATAGTCGCCAAATCGTAAGAAGCTTTCCTTTACGAAGATATTGTTTTTGGTTGATATAGATGAAGAGACTTTTTTTCGACTACAATTTTATATCATTTGCATAAGTATTATTATGCAAAGCTATATTATTAGGAAAGCTTAAATTTGTTTGCATCATCAGGAGAATTTTGAAGTGAATTCAACCAGTTAGTGGATATTAAGGTGAAAAGCCTGCAACTTCACTGATTATTCGTTGATAAACTGTTATTTTTGTACGTAACCGTAATCATGCTTTGATAATGTTTGTATTTGACAAGGTATGGCTCTTAATAACAATACGCGTTTCCTCTCTTCACCTCAAATAGGTTCGTGAAAATAAGGATCGTCGTAAGCGCCACGAGGAACGAGCACTGTCCTGCTACAAGGTCGTGCTGAGCGCTGATCCCCGTAACATCTGGGCGGCGCATGGAATCGGCTGTGTTCTCGCCCACAAAGGCTTCATCAACGAGGCTCGAGATGTTTTTGCCCAGGTCCGCGAGGCCACAGCGGACTTCCCGGATGTTTGGATGAACATCGCCCATGTCTATATCGAGCAGAAACAATTCACGGCCGCTATCCAAATGGTAAGCGTAGGTCGAAGAGCTGAAATTTATGAGTTTTAAGAGCTAACCAAGTCAGGTGTAGATAGTTAAGTAATTTGTTGCATACACAAGATGCCTCATGTCTGCTTGTCTTAATTGCCGCATGGTGACTCAGAAAACACAACCAGTTTCAGCGCCCGTTATCTAGCCCTTCCACACTACTTCGCATCCACACACTATGATTAGACATTCATATTATTGCATTTATAGCTCTCCTAAATCCAACTACCTCTTCCTACTACTCTATCTTCTCCCTCATTCCCCTATCGTTGTCCAATACACCAGTATTTCAACTAAACTCTTGGAACAGGTAGATGACGTATTCTGAAGTAGAGACCATTTGGGGGATGAGCTTAAAAATGGAACCTATTTGATGAGATGGTGTAAACTGTCACATACCTTTTAATTGATTACTGAAAATTCCCACTTTTATATCAGTATGAAAACTGCATTCGTAAGTTCAAGAGGGAAAACGATACTGAACTTCTACTTTACTTGGCTCGGGCATACTTCAAAGCAAATCAGCTAAAGGAGTGCAAATCTGTGCTTTTGAAGGTATGCTAAAATCTTTACACATTGTGCTCTTCGTGACTTATTCAACTCTAACCTCACTTTTGAATTTGATAAACAGGCCCGACATGTGAAACCTTGGGATCCTCTGCTGACGTTCAACTTGGCTCTTGTGCAGAAACGAATGGCTGTTTTAGTGTTGAAAGATGAGGCCAGCAGTTTCGCAGCCGTCTGTGAAGCTATTTCTGATCTCAGCATGGCTCGATGGTAAATTGCAGAAATTCGCCAAAGTATCCATTCATAAATTGCGTCCCCTGAATTGGTTTTTTTTTTCCATTTAGTACCTTTGAATATCTCTCGAAATCCAGTGAAATAGTTCACCAGTCAGTATCTCTGGAGGAGGCTCAAGCCTGTCAAGATCTTCTGAGTCAAGCCAAGTACCATCTTGATCGTGCAAAGTCACGAGAAGAACAGGAGCGCTTGTTCCGCCAACGGCAGGTTCGTTTTAAATCTCTTATTCAAGTGATGATGCATAGCAATTCAAAAGTGAATGCTGGACGTGTGCACTTCAGTCCTCAAACCTTAATCCGAAGTAATGAGTAATAAGAGCTACCTCTCAAATAGCCAGTTATGATGGGGATATGGGGTCTTTATGTTAGGATTTAGGATCTAAGTCTTAAGCTCAGGTGGTAGTTTCTAGCTACATTTAATTCGGAGGGAAGGCACAGTTACGGTGTAAGTTTTACTTGAGCTCTCATAAATGGAATGTGTGTGATTGTGGGTAGATGAGTGGAGGAAGTGTATAATCAAAAGGGGAGATCACTCGAGTGTGTTAATGTCATCTTACTTATTGACCACGGCAGAGAGCATATCTTTTTTGGAGGAAGACCAGCTACTAGGTATCTTTTCCTTACACCTACCTATCTTTACTACAAGAGTAAAAGAAGGGAAAGGAGTTTCATCCAGCAGGTTTATTAGTGGCTTTCTTCGAGAAGACCAGGAGAGATGGATTTGTCTGTAGGTGCTGGCAGATGTCGTGAGTGCTGCGGATGACTGATGCGGTGGATGATGTAGTTGAATAGTAAAGTCGGACTGACTCAGTAGAGCTTTTAAAAATAAGTAAAAAGAAAACAAACCTGAAAAGTGATTTAGGAAATATGAATAAAAATTTTAATTAATAGAAAATAAATTTAGTTGCAGCACTTTGTTTTAACTTTCTTCGTCCGTATTTTGCAGGAGGAAGAGCGTGAGGAGCAGAGACGAAAGCAAGCTGAACTTCAAGCCCAAGAGGAGGCTCTTCGCTTGGAACGTGAACGACAGAAGGAGGAGACTCGTGAAATATTACTCGAAAAGGCCAAACAACTCACTTTCACAACAACTGTGGCGGCAAATGAGGTATGCTCCATCACCCACTCACATTATAAATTCTTCGGTGTTTTTTTGATGTGTTTCCTTCCTTGTAGGAGAAGCGACGCAAAGGTGGAAAGAGACGTATGGATGCAGATGGCGAATTTATAGACGATGGAGATGACAGCAGCATCGGTGATAATGCTGAATCACGAGGTGGTGAAGAGAAAGTGAAGACAAAACGCTCCTCCACAAAGAGGGCTCGAACCTCTGAGCCGAGACGTCAGCGAAAATCCGTCACCAGCACCAGTCATCACAGACATTATGATGAGGATAAGCTTGCAGCGTCCCGTCAGCGAGGTCGTGTTGTGAGTAAAGCGATGATCAGTGATGAGGATACATCATCTGGTAGCTCTAGTGAAGATGAGGCAAGGATTAGACGCCAGAAGTTGGCTGAAGTACGAGGTGGGGGAGAAGAGGAGGAATCAGAATCAGAACAGCAGCAACAAGAGGCTTTGGGCTCCCTCAGCGACAACTCCTCCGACGAAGATCATCGTCGTCGAGACATGACAATAAAACGTGGAAGCGGTAGAAAGAGGCGTGCGGCTCGAAGTCGCAGCAATAGTAGTAGTAATAGTAGTCATGGTGTTGCTGGTAATATTTTCGGTGACAGTGACAGCGGGGACGACAGTAGTGGTGGCAAGGAGGTGGCGAAACAACAGGAAAGCTCGGTTAAGAGAGCTCGTCTCCTTGATAGTGATAGTGAATAGTTACCCTTATTCACTTCATTGTAAATGATTATTTTGAGTATGTTAAAAAAATTACTGAAATAAGAAGTAATTTTATCTCTGTCTCCTCCAAGGTATGGTCGTAAATGAATTACAATATTGAATTTCGTTTACTCCTACCTGAATATAGGTAGGCAGGCTGTTAATTATTGTGACATTATGTTAACGAAACTAACCAACCTTTCCCTCCAGTAGAAAACGCTCTTTTAATATTCTTGCAATCCCCGATTTCCATCTTCCATACATCTTATAGGCTTTTATGCCCTGGTGAATGGAGGGCGATATGATCGAGTTCTTTTCTTCCTTCGCTCATCTTCGAGTCTTGTTTTTCTGCTTATAACTTCGAATCTAAACGGGTTACTGACGCAGCGGGCATAAGTGTGTTGTTACCGCCTATAAAATATATTGTATTTTGACGTCCCTACTGTCATATTTGTCATGACTTCCTTTAGAAGACCTACGTCAGACATTTGACATCCCTCGAGTTTCGAATATCTGCTATGAACTATTCATATTCAAATCATCCATTTAGACCTTAATGTTAACCATTAGGTAGAATGAATTTAAAAAAGCCACTTACCTACGGTATCTAGGCCGTCAGAATCAGACTATTTTTGATATACGGAGACTTCCCCTTCTGGAATCTATTACACATTATTTGCCATGCGTTACAACACCCTAGCCTCAAGATATCGGCATCCGCGCTCGCGCATTCTATCCCTTCCGGAGTTTCTATTGGTACACAGTAAAGTTTTTCAACCGTTGTCCTCTTCTCCATGTTATACTGTGGTTTAGATCAGCGGTAACAGGAGGGGAATACTTAGTAATGTATATATGGAATTGGATACAAGATACATAACTACTCACCTCCTATAGATGATAAGAGACGTCTCTAACTAAAGTGGCATGTTTATTTTATCCTTATTGTAATAAAATATCACCTAATGCTCGTAAATCAGTTGATTTATAGGTTTAAGAACCATAATTTTCCAAATATCCACTTATTTTTACTTCAAATAACTTTTCTCCAAAGTATATTAATTATCCTGCCGGGAGTTGGGGTACATATCCAGAGGACACCTGGGAATTTGCTTGAAGTATATTCGGACAGCCCTTTAGCTTGTACATAACCTAAATTTTCCTTTTCAGTCCTTGAGAGTTCAAGGTGTTAAGTGCTTTCGCTAAGAATTTAAGGCCACTCTGAGCCTCTTTGGCGTAGTAAATTATGGTACGTGATCATTTTCCAAGTACTTCATCAATCAAATACTATGGACAATCATTTCCATCGAAAAGCATTAGTTGTGCATTCAGTCGAGCGCCCAATTCCTCGGCGATGGGTTCCAGATTCAGCCCTACTGTTTCAATGCGATCAGGTTTGGGAAATTTTGAAAAGAATGCGTGATAGAGAGCTCCTTTGACGGTCAGACGTTTTGAGGGACTATAGACGAGCAAACTTCCCACTAAGTCGATTGCTTCACTTATTGCCGTTTATTTACACTTATACCTAATTAAATTTCGGAAACCGGTTTCACAACAGTTCGATACTCCTCTTTTCAAATTTTGTTTATTTTAATCTTTGGTTGAAAAGTTATACACTATCTAGAATCAGCACAATTTGCGTTAATAGATGATCGTCGTCGATTCCTTCAAAAATGTACAGCTTCCGAAGTATGAAACCTGCTAAAACACAGCTGGCGGACTTTATGTCAACTTTAAATATTGCTTTTAATAAAATAAGTAAGCTATAAAACAATTTCGCCTACCTTACAACGAAGAAGAAGAAGTAAATGGATAATCATCGATAAACTCTCCGGCATAATCCCAGCCAGCCAATTTCAAACACTCTATCTACATATCAATTAACAGGTTGTCGGAATTGACGCTTCTGTGAATGGTATTTTGAGAATGTCAGAAATCCAAGACTGAAAACTCCTAATTGACGTACTTTTCTACATCTTTGATTTTGATTGATTTATTAATTTCTCGCCAAGTCACACTTCGAGCGTCTTCATACAAATTGCATCTTGATGGCATCTAAATAAAATTCTAGGGGAGATTTCCACGAATTCTAATTTATTTACCAGACTGTCAATTACGGATTCAACCGTTTTGATGATATTTGGACTCCCTCGAAGTATCTTCTATGTAATATTCATTTCTATTGGGTGCCCAATGAATATAGTGTAAAATTGAGAGCTAGAAATCACTCAGATTAGTGCAATTTGCTTTGGAATCGTCCAGTTCGGTGGTATCCACGTCTATTGCATCGGCCATATTTTTGCGACTGACAGCTCAATTTGGAAGACTTCATATTACTATATTGTGTCCTGAACAAAGATTTCACTAATATCTTCTCGTTTCGGATTATTAGTTTTTGCCAGATATTTAACGAAATTTAATTATTTTAAGCACTTATTTGGCTACTTCTGTCTTGTTAATTGTACAAATAAGCAGGAAGAGACCTGTTCTCAAAAAACTCCTTGATGAATTTCCGCAAATGTGAAATTTTGATCAGTATTGGCAAGAGTATAAAAATAAATATGGCTTTTAAAAATAAAGAGAAAAACTATTATTATTTTACAAATTACCTGTTCAACCTTACTAGGAAATGCACACTTATAATTTGCTGATACAACCATTTCAATGATTTCTAAATTCAGTCGAGTGCATTAATTTTTTTATAAGTCATATTCATTCGGAAAGTGCAAAATTTATTACTATCAACTTGATATAAAACCCGTATATACTTGTCTAATTTCTACATGGACAGTATATTTAATATGCGACATGGATAATTTTCAGATTGTAATAGGCAGCAGTTTTGAATATGTCTGAACCAGCCCATGAATGCATAAGGAGTAAGTGATGGCTCGCTCATCTAGGAGTATGCAAGAGATTAGCAGAGATAGTACCATCCTTTTGATCCTCATCACAACAAGATGGAAAATAAGGAGAGGACTTGGGTTGCACGGCTTTTTTGAATACAAAGTAGAAGCTTATAGGTATGAGAGGTTGACTGGCACCTGTGAATGCAAAGATGCGAGCGGTAGGGGTACTGTGGGGCTTATATGGATCAGACGAGGTGATTGCCGTACAGATTTTCATTGTCGGAAACTGCTCAAAGACTGGCTTAATAATTTTATCCAACGGTGAGGCATCATTTTCATTCGGTTGGAGTCGTTCCCTCAGCTCTCACATAGCTGAGCTTGATCGGGGGATTGTTAGATGTATTTTTTCCCGGAAAGTTAATACTGCTGTAGTCATGTTTGAAGTCAGCCCGATTCACTGAGGACAGGAAATAGAGAAAGTTTTACTTCGAGAAAAATTTAATGAGGGTGTCATTGTTACTCTTCTAAAATTTATTCATCTTCAATCCGGAATCGCAATTTAATCAATGCACATACCTTTAATAAGGAATGATATTTTATGAAATTTACCGTAAAACATTGTCGTTAGCTTTAAGACAAAGTGAATTTTAGTGGATTTTAAAGGAATATCGATTTAATCGTATTAAATCTCTCACAGACATCAGGATATCACCCCTATATCCGGCTATTTAGAACTTCTAACTTCCACTTTTTTCCATATTCTGATAATATTTTCAGCAGATAAGACCTTTATAAATTTGTGTGCTGTGTCAATGAATCATAGCTATGTGCTGTATGCAGGTATATTTCAGAAATGGGAAGTTCTTAAATGAGCAATTGAAATAAAAAAATTTTTGAAGGCAGCATTATCATTGTTATTATCTTCGTTATTATTATTATTATCTTTGGCGGTTTAAATCAATTAGGCAACGCTCATGCACTTCAAGCAGTGGAAATATTTCGCAATTAAATTCATTTTGGCAACCTTATTAGCATTGTAAACTTCAGAGTTCTCCCGCTCAAGACAGTTAGTAAGTAGCTAAATCTAGAAAAAAGTGCTCACTAATTTGTTTTTGTACATATTCGGTCAGTCAGGAAGGGAAAGTGACTTTTCGACCGCAACGAGTGAGGGAAACCTTGGGCCGAAATGTTTAAGAAGATGAGGTTGCAAGTTTTACATTATCTTTGGATGAGTACTGGCAGGAAGAGTGAAAAGGAACCGTATCTTTAGATTGGGACTTAGTAGGAATAGTGGAAGGGAGGAGAGATAGGATATATATTATCAGTAAGTAGAAACGCAGCAGAAGCAGGGTAGGATATACGGAATGAGACTGCCTGGAGTATTAACATTGGGGAAATCCAAATAGGCCGACTTCAATTTTTCGATGCTAATTGAATCCTTTGTACCACTGAGATCGGGAGTATAATAAAACAAGATTAATTAACTGCAAACTATTATTTAACCAATATGGATCAGCAAGATTTCATTTATTTTGAAACTTTTGGCAGATTATAATCAATATTTGGGGAACCCGAGTGTTTCCTCTGATTACAAATAGTGAGAACATATTTCAGGGCCCCGTTGTAGAAGGGCTAGAAATAGCTCAATACCTCGTTAAGCTCTCACTCTTCTGACTTCATTCGATTTCCATCACACAACAGAGAATAGAGATTGTTGGTTACTGTTATTAATTATAGTATGGAGTGGATGCTACACAAATAAGCCTTTTTGCTAAAACTAAGTAATCCTACTAAGCAGTCCAAATAGCTTCTAATGGAGTCCTCTATTATAAATTTGCTTCCAAAATCAGCTAGGCTATGTCCAAAGTAGTATGAACAAGAAAGATGTTGAGTGGAGAGGGTTTATTGTTCAATTATGCCAAAAGCTTAGTTATCGCATACCAACAACACTAGGTTGCAGGGATATTGATTGCCGATTGTCAGAGGAGGCCTCCGCACACACGGCCGCGCTTGTTCGCTACGCGATTGGTTACATACTAGCTCTAGCACACGTGAGGTTCCCTTGATCAGCCTTGGCAGCGTTGTGAACTCCATATTCAACAGTTATGTAATTCTATTTAGTCCAATCTGTTCATTACTATCAAACTTCATATCAAGGCGAAAATACAATCATGAATAATTATTAAATTATTTCCTTTGACGAATTTAATATCTTGTTTTATGTTTTCTTCTCGTTATTATTGAAAACAATGTTCTTTCCTCAAATTGTTTAAATGAGCAAATGTGAATTAACTTATACCGTACATGTTCAGAGCTGAACTATGAGAAATCCTCGCTAATAAAGTGGAGAAATTGTGCTTTTCCTGCTTCTAGTTGGGATATCGGCTTGCAGGTTGTAGAAGTTGGCTATGAAAGGTTAAAGAAAACTCTTAATTTTAATATTTATAATATTTTCATTGAAAATTGATGAAATTGAACTTATTCTGAAGAAGCAGCAGGAACGTCACGAATTATTACTGAAGAAAGAGCGGGAAGATCTAATAATGCTGCGGGAACGGTTCCCTAAATTTATGAAAATGAAAACAGAAACACTGCATATTTCCTTACCCAAACCATTTGAGGATTCTCTGGTTCTACACATTAGTGAAATTCACTAGGACCCAGAAGCAGATCAAACTTTTTCTGACTGGTTTGAAAATTGTGAAGATACTTTCCTAAACGAAGGTTAGGAACGGCTGAAGATGAAAGACTCGAAGCTTTCGCCTATCCCAAGACTATTTTGAATCTGACTTCCGACAAAATCGTCTTAATTCTCTCTGAATTGTTTTTTGAAAAGTTTTCTGAACTTTGAAATTACTATAATTGTTTTTCTCTTACCAAAGAACATGATGAGGACTGGATGACCTATGCTGGACGCATCAGTAGTGTTTTAAACTCTTGATATCCGTAGGAAATTGGTGAGCACAATTGTTTCAGTCGAATTTCCGGTGATAGTGTGTTCCAGAAAGTTTCCACTCCCTAAAAAACCGTAACTGAATGCTGGCTTTGTAATGGTTTGCTTTTTACCTGATTTTGTCAGCACAAATCTCAAATTTGCAAGTTTTATGGTAAACCAGGACATAAGGAAACAGTGTGCCAAACTAAACCAGAAATCAGAAAAAAGAGCCTCAGCCAGAAAGCTGAATCAATGGTCAGTCAGGTGACAGAATCAATATACAGCTTGAATAAAAATATGAATCGGAATAAAAACCCACAGGGCAACGGACGTATTACAAAAAAGTCAAAAAGGAAGGAAAGAAAAGGAAGCAGCATCTTGAACTAGTTCCCGTGACAGTCATTGGACCGAAATCAGTATCAAAAGTGAATGCTGCCCAGAAAACAGAGAATGGAGATTTTCCATCAAAATCAAAGATGATTTCTGTGTTTTATTTCAGACATCTGAACCGAACACCTTGAACCAAAAGAAAGGAAAAGGACAGGTTCTAGGAAAAGGGGACGGGAGCTATGATAAGTAGACTGTAAGCTCCACTCTAGAACTTCTGGAGAGCTGCCAATTCGAAACTCAATGTGAATTCTCCGATGGAAATACCGATGGGAAGAAGCTGACTGAAGAAAATAACTTGACATATGAGGTTAGCAAAATTGTCAGGTATGGCAATAGCCGATTGATAAGCATTAAAGAGAATAAATATTATGTGAAATTGACAGAATATTAAAATCTCTTAAAATTAATTATTTTGCATTTTTATAAATTTCCAATTTGGTACTATTATTACTCGTGACAGGAGAGATAAATTCATGATTTTCATAATGGGAAAGTACCTGAACCCAGTGGACAAAAAACTAGCCCAAAATGAGTCAAGCTTTCAGTTTGAGTGAACTCTAGTTTCCTCTACAACGCTGAAGTTATTTTAACTGTTATGCTCCAGCTCTTATCTTGGCTATTAGAATGCATTTATTAAAAATGGTAGATCGAACGTCCGCATCCATAAACAATTCAATAAGAAAGAACATGAAGAAGTGACTTATAAGGTGCGTAAAAATTCAAATTTTGCTACTCCATTTAATGCTGAAGTTTTTCCTCATTTGTATTGTTATCTTTACTTAGCACGAATAAAAGAATCTTATTAAATAATGAACTCCATTTTTGATTGTAAACCCTAAATGTTTTGCAATCAGTATCGAAAAAAGGTAGCTTTTGAAATTTCTTTCATTTTGTTGTTTAGGTCAAGAGATAGACGCTATAACGTAACCAACTGGGAGTTCCGGTAGTAATCTCGCAGAGTCAACAATCTAGTAAACTCGGTAATATGGAACTTAATACAGAAGCTAATAACTCACGGCAGATCACAAAACACGTTATAGTCAACACGAGCGTTTTAACGAAACTCCCTCTCAGTCGGTATCGGCTTAAATAAATATAATTTTCAAGTGTCTTTTTTCGGTAGGGAAAATAAAGAAAGGAATTAAATTTTTATTCATAGAGGAAATATTGGGAATGGGGGAAAATAATATTCATCTCTTCTAACAACAAAATATATGTTAAATTGCGGAGTCAAATTCTAGGTCACCTTAAATACAATACGAAACCATATGATAATTGCAGTGTCAAACATAAAATCGAATTTCGGCCATAAAAATAGAAAATAGCTAGATATGGGATGAAAATTTTCAATCACTGTTCTGCAAGGTGCCTTGTGAATCTCATGAGAATGTTGACATTTATTAATGGTTAATTACTATTAATCCAAATGATGTGCAATGAACTATAGAAAGTCAGTAAAAAGATGTACCATAAAATGAGGATATCACTCCCGTTGTGAGAAACCTCTATCAAATCAAAATAGTTTTCCTAACATGGGGCAAAATAAGTAGCATAAGTTGAGTGCAACCAAATCAGCCAAAGTAATTAGATAATATCACTGGCTTAAAATATTTAAAATATTAATTTGGTCTTATAGTGTTAGTTTGAGCACAAAGACACTTCTCAGAAGTCTTGTTTTAGAAATCAATGTAAGCATGGCCAATTAAAATTTTAAGGTCGTTTGGATAGAATATCGCAGAAATAGTTGACTTTAGATTCTGAACGCAAACAAGGAAATTGTTTGTTGAAACTGCAATATAAATGTTAATATTTTCTTCATTTAGTTATTTTTTGTTCGGTTTTGAATAAAAGTATAAATAACGTATTTTGGCCTTCACTTTTAAAATTTTAGTTATTTTTGCCAGTTTATTAATCCTAACATTTATTTTTAATATTAGGCACGGTCTAAGAAGCCAATGTTTGATTGGATCGGTTGTCCGGGTTCTGGAACTCAAAATAGCTGTATATGTACTCTTGAGGATCATTTTCGAAGCAAATCAAATTTAATTTTCTCTAACCTTCTGAACATGCCCGTAACGGAGCAAAACTTTATTAGACTTGACCAAGATACCAGCGCCTTGTCATTTAATTCCACCAAGTCTGATACGATTGAATCAACATATTACCTTGAACAATGGGCTACATCGATGGATGAATTGTGGAAAATTGACCAAAAGATCGATGTAAATAAGCTTTTTTCCCATAATTATTTTTAATGGACAATTTTTTCAATCTTTTTGTTTACATACAAGTCTTTCTGTTAATGTTAGAATCTAAACTTTTATTTTGACTTATTATTATCTTGCTCTTAGTAGTCTGCTACAGCTGTGAATCTGCGTTTCAATAATAGTGGTCTTATACTTCAAATTCAGATGTAACCGGTTTGGATTTCTAAAATCTGTCTTATTAGAAACACTGGTTTGTACGGCAAGTCTACATGGAAGTCTTCTTCATGACTAGCACGTAGACAATAGCTTTTTCCAGAAAAACTCACTTGGGGTTGATGAAACACAGCATCAACAAAATGACATATAAGATGGGAGATAATTAACTTGAGTAATCATGAAAAGCGCACATGAGCAGATTTTGTTTGATTTCAAAGTCTACTTTGTTTGAAGAAATTTGGAAAAGACCTATTTAACAGTTGAAGTACAGTAATGTGGGTGGGTGAATAAGTAATCTGTGGTCGAAATATTAATTGGAGAACAGTTCGATAAGCAATAAGGAGTACAAGAGCGAGGGGAAGCCGTCATCTTGCTAGAGAGAAATGGCAATTTTTACAAGCATGTGGAGTTTGTCTAGTCCAAATTTCCCTTTGACCCGCTTTCTGTCCTGATTGGTCTGCACTTTGTCAAATGTTTTTGTACTAGCTGGCGAGGTTGCAGGCTTATCCGACTTCCGATTTCCAATAGCGCTGAACTTAGTGACTTGCACTGCATTGACAAACTGAAATTGGGGAAATTTGCTGACATTAACTCACCTCTTTGTTCAACTGTTCACCTATAACTTAAAAGATAAGACAGCAACTGCGGAAGGCATAATAAGTGATGCAGGGAATATATCCTCTCTAAATTATGCTGGTGCAGTGTGCAAAAACGTTGGGAGGGGTACCTCAAGCCAAGACTTATTTTCCTTAAACGGATTTCCAGCTGTGTTCAAACGTAAGGACTATAATTGGCATACGTATCTCGTTCACTGTTATAATAATATTGATAAATAACAAGCTCATTAAGGAAAGTGCTTACAAACAATCATTTTCGGCTGAGGAACTTAAATTCTGTACCCTCTTTATTGGCCAAATTTTTCAGATGCGATTGACCATCCTGCTTACTGGTGTTTACTGATGGATATCGAACTAGTGATGTCTGACTTCGCTGGCCAGCGCGTTAGCTGCTGAGACTGAATGACATGACATATATTTGAAATAGTAAATTGCAGCAATCTTCATTCGCAGCTTTAAAAAAAAGTGACATTATGTAAGTTGTATCACATTTAAACAACTCCTTGTTAGGAAGAAGACGTCACTGGTGCGAGGTCTTACTAACTTCAGTCACCAAGCTTAACGTCCTCTATTAACCCCTCAGACTAAGAAGATTTCCAGTATAATAAGATAGTAATTGTTTCATATAAGAAAATGATGTTTTTTCAAAATATTTCTTGTATGTAAGCTTCTTTGTTTTTCACATTTTATTTTCTACTTCTTTTAACTCACTTTTATTCGAAAGATTTTATTTACATTACGGTTGTAAATGACGCGTAATATAACTCAACTTATCGATATTTTGATATAGTGTTTTGAGTTGTTTTTATTGTGATGTTGTTGGGTTGTACCTATAACTAGCGCAATGTCTTATGGAATCTAAGAGTCGGTTACGGTATCCTACAGAGAAGAGCAGGTTATAACAGTCACGTTCTGGTCAGTTGCCGTTATTCCTCCATATAGTATTTCGGTGCTTCATTAATCAATGGCGAATTTGTTAGCTTGGCAAACTTCCAATTTCTCAATATCGATGGGCTTGACGACGTACACTTCAAAGAAACTTTTTGATAATTCGAGAAAAAGTGAATTTTAGGGAGCAGGCTGGCATGAGATTTCGGTGTGTTATAACCTGAATCATTTCACCGGAAGGGTGGTTTTATGCAATGCATGAAATGCTAATGCTTTGTATTATTAATGCAAATGTGGGAAATAAAAGAGAAACGCGTAAATGTTAAATACGTTCATTAGTATACGAAAGTAGAGTGCGACTTAGGCACCGCCCGCCACCCTTAACTTTTTTATAATATTCGCAATGATTAACATTTAAAAATAAATGTCCATAAATTCAAATAGTAGTTCAATCATTAGTAGCTGTGCCATACTATGAAAAACGCCGGAAAGCAAAGTTTTATATTCAGAAGTAACGAAATTGAAAATTAGTTTGTTTCAGATCATTGCAATCAGAAGTAAGTATATTCGTGGTGATTGAAATAATTATTTAAGTCTTGAGTGATGAGCTATTTGAGCCAACTGGATATTGATACTTTATTCCACTTTGATCGCCTTATTGGAATTCTGACATGATTCGAAGAGGGTGCCTTTCTTAACTGATAATTATGTTTGAAATAAATAAATGCAAATGTTTTGATAGTGTTTTTGACATAAAATTATAAGAATCCGCTGAATAAGTGTTCACTTTATCAATTCAGTTTGTCAAATTTGCCTTTAGAGCATTTCTGTCCTGTAATTATTCTAACTTGATATCTAGGGAATCGCTTACACCATCAGGTTGGCGAAGCTGTGAAAATCTTCGACAGATTCGGATTTAAATATCCAGACTGTATTTCAAAAAATTTATGATCTTCGGTCTCCTAAGTTCCTTATGACTCTTAAGATGTTGGGAAGTGAGATATGAGAAAGATACGAAATATGCATTTCTATAAAAAAATGAATATCCCATTAATATCATATGAGGGTCATTATAAATGTAAAGATTCAGGCATAGACATATGTAAAATTTTAATTAAGGAAATGAATGTGTAAGGATTATTTAATTTGAGATTCAAATCGATCAACCTATTTTAAGCGTTCGAATTGAAATAGAATATTCAAATTATTATTTTGAATAAAAAACAAATAGATTTGTGTGAGATTAAAAGACACAGATAAAATTTTCTACTGCTAATACTAGTCATTGAGTGCCTTTTAAAAAGACGGAGTAAGCCACAGATAAATAGTTATTTGCATGTTTTTGAAGTTAAATTCGGCGTAAGATAAATCAATGTATCTTTTGTTTAACTGTATCGACAGTTCGCGTCCATTTGAAACAATTTCAGGTGGGTTGTGTGTAGGGTTGCTCAATAAATTATCTAACAAGTTCATGTTCTCGCGTGTTAGATTTTTTGTTTCTCAATATTAGGATTGTGATGACGAGACCGCCTTCTAAAACGTCTAAAGTCAAGGTTGTTGGGTCACGGGCTCTTGGTGTTGAGAACCTCTCTCCACACGAAATATTAAAAAAGGTATCCTTTGATTAATTTATTTTGATATTTTAGGCTGATGAGTATTGGGAAAATCTTAACTCTAATAAGGCTTTGAAGCTCTATGAAAAAGTTATTGCGAATGTTGCCATTTTACCATCCACAGATGATAATATGTCTGTGATGATTGATGCGCTTCAATCTTCCGCCAGCATTCTCGCTCAAGAGGGAAGGATTGACGAAGCAATAGCGGTAAATTTCGATTAAGAAAATTTACGGAATTTCTAGCATTTCAAAAGGGCCATAGAAATTTCCCCTAACAGTGGCTATGAAAAATACATGTCTCTTGCTCAATTATCGGAAGGTGATGAGGCTGTCAATCTATATCAAATGGGCATTAAAATAATTAGTGATACACTTAAAGTAAGTGTCTTTTTTACGGAGAATTTATTTGTTCTAAGACTCTTACTTCCGAGAATTTAACTGAACTTCAAAAACTCAATCGCGATCTTTCGATTGCCCACTGTGCTATTGCAGAAGTTTATATGGTCGATTTGAGGTAAATTTACTTATTTTTCAGTTTCTATTTGTTATCTCAAAAAGTGATGATCCGAGTAATACTGCGATCGTGCAGCAGCAGATTGACAAGGCCATAGAGGTTGATGAATGTAATCCACAGGCCTGGTATGTTAATGCTTCTAATCTTTTCCTCACAGGACGTCATGACGTAAGCTGGTGTGTAAGACCTTTTTAACAGCTCTTTAGGAGGCAAAAGGTTCCATTGAAAAGTGTTTGTCCCTCTACTGGCCAGAAATTGAGCGGATATTTAATGAAAAAATGGAGGGGGAAGACGTGAACGTGGAAGAGGGGGACGACAAACTCGCTGCAGATCTGGAAGAGGTATGATTTATAGTTTTTTATATTATCTTTCTAGCTCTCCGGAATGCCCCCTGAAAAACACTTTGAAATGGTGCTTATGCTGAGTGAACTGCAAATGCATGAGGTAGGCTAGCTTAATTACTTTTACAATTTAACGTCATTATCTAGCAAGCTGAGAAGATTCTCATTTTACTGAGTGAAATTGATGACACCAATCCCGACGTGATGTTCCAACTTGCGCTTGTTGCTAGGACAGTGCATGGTGAAAGTGATCCTCAACTTGTGCGACACTATGTGAAGGGTGCTTTGGAGGTCTGTGCGCAAGATCCCGAAATGGTTTCCGATTTGACTGATATTTTATCCGCTCTCCCTGCTGAATCAGAAGGTGAAGAAGACGGAGATGATACCGATGATGGAGACTTGGAAACCGACTCTGATGAATTGGACGAAGAAGAGTATATGGAGATAGAATAATCCCTAACTATCTCTTTGCATAAATCGTGTTTCTTTCCCTCTTGATATTCTTCCGTGCTGTAGCTTATTTTTATATTTAGTATACTCGCTGGTATGTAGTGGTAGTATAAGAGAAGGAGTTCCTATGCACATACCTTAGTCTACTGAGAAAATGCTGTTGCCGGGGCTGACCAACATTTTATCATTTTACTCCGTTGGATCGCAGACATCTGACTTAACTAACGTTGGAATACATTCCAGAAGTTGCTACTGCTTCTGACAGTTATGGTGACGTGTGGTCTTTAGTATATATAGGCTCTCGTTTCTTGTACCTTCTGCCAATGGGTCTGGTATTTTTGCTTCCGACTGTTCAGCAGACCAACACTTGCTGAAATGATCGTCATTTCGAAACTTATGGGAGGGTTATATATCAAATAGAAATTTGTTGACATGTTCTCACCTGTGTTCAACTGTTCACCTATAGATTGAAAATAAGACGGCAACTACGGTAAGCATAGTAAGTGATCCAGAGAATATGTCCTCTCCACATTACGCTGGTGCAGTAAGCGAGAGCATTGAGTGAAGTATCTCAAATCAAGGCATTTTCCTTAACTGGATGTCCAGCATTTTACTGAATGGGTTTGGATGTTATTATTATGCTGAATATGGTCTTAAGTTTGGATACAGCTGGAAATAATCTTGGGCAGATTGATGTCTGAATCCCGCACCGTTTTTATTGGCCAAACTTAAGCAATGCGATTGACTTCGCAGGCCAGCACGTTAGCCGCTGTACATTTTAATAGCAACTGAATGAATGCACACATATAATAGAATTTCTGCAACTGTCCACTTGCAATCTAAGTAACAGTTTAGCCAAATTAGGTAAGTTTCATCGAGATGAACAAAATTGCTTGCTGAAAAGTAGACTTCAATGCGAGACTCCAATTGGCAGTCCCAATCAAACTCGCCGCCCTCTCAAATCAAAACGGTCTTCAATATAATAGGAAATTCGGGTCAGAGAGAAAACTTCACTAATCAGGACCGAAGTCCTGAAACTTCACTTTACTCTATGTACGGGAAGTATTTGTTAAAGAAACATTTCATAGGTAAGGCAGTATATAAAAAAGAGACAGAAAGATGGACCAAAAAGTCTGAAACGGGGAAAAAACGGTGAGCAAGCGACAATCTCGTCACAACAGCATCTTTGGTCTCCCACAGCATGGAGTTCGGACTGAGTACACCCCATGCTCTAGCCAACGACAACTGTTCTAAGTTTGGTTGCGTTATTGACTGGCGAGTTTGCAAGCTTAGTTTTAGAAACGTCGGATATTTCAGTTTCGTTGTGCTTTTGGCAAACGCATGCTAAATAAATATAATAAATGCACCTGATGACGGGCATTGGCGAAAAGGATTTGTGTTTTGTAACGGGATGAGCATTTCACGCCCAATCACACACCGCGCCCCACATCTTGGCAGGCGGTCGCGGCAGTACCGTCAAAAGTCAATCAAATTAAAAAACTATTGCTCTCCTAAATAACCCTCGTTAAATTATAAAAAAAGGATTTACACAACTTTCTTCGCCATCCTATCTAGTATGAGCAATTTTTGTCTACACTACTACCCAATTCGTAGTCTCCATACGATTTTTTAAACACTACATTGAGATACTTCTTAAATTATTTAAAATCGTGTATCGATAAGAGAAAAGGAAGTTAGGTGAATAACTTTACTGAAAAGTTGTTCCAAGGGGATAGGAAAACACGCGTGCGTATATGCATGTGAATGCTATTATTTCAGAATGGTAAAAATTTATTGGAATATAAATAGCAAATGAGGCAATTTAAGTGGTATTGCAGTTATTTCAGCGATGTCCACCCCTTGGAGCTCCTCGAGGGGTTCCGGAACCGAAGGGACCTCCCCAGTTCCCCTTTCGACGAGCTGCACCGAGAAGACAGGAAGCTTGAGTAAATGCTCCACGGAAGAGTCCTCCTCCTGGTATTATTGTCGAAGAATCAGCATTAGGAGCTGGCGAAGAGTGCTTTCGAGAAGAAGGACCAGCAGCAGTCTCTGTTGATGACGATTCTGTCCAGACTATTGGGCGAATTTTTTGCTTGCCCGCTTCTGTACCCCCAATATTTCCCTCTGAAAATAATTATTGTTACTATTGTTCAGTAAATGGGTGCCACAAGAATTGTGAAAAAGGATGTCTGTAAATTCAAATAAAGGCTTATCGCCCAGGTTTTGAATATGAAAAATAAGATAGTGAAAAGAAAGGACAGGTCTGATCGAACTTCAAATTAAAAAATCAGTTGATCTAACAATCCCAGAGACTAAATACTTCCCCTTACATACTCCTTCTTATGCGCTTGGATGTCACTCCATGACGGAAACATGTTAAACATTTTTGTAATCCACGGGAAACAAATTATTAAAATGAAATGTAGACCGATTCCGCATATTGAAGGATACAAGATCCTTGAACATCAATATCAAGTTTTTAATTGTATTTCAATGGTACGTAACTGTGAAATTACGTTTCCCATATATCAATACAAAATCAGTTCGCAAAAGGGTAAAAGCAAGAAGTAAAAACCCTACTTCCTGTTCGCAACTAACAATCAAGGTTTTTCATTTACTGGGCAATAGGACGCTGACAAACAAAGCTCAAAGCCACAAAGTTGTTTTTTCCCTGAATGATCAATTTCCACAGTTTGTCCTCAAGTTGCTCATCATCAGTACTCGGGAACACATCGTTGCTGATACCTTCACAGTTATCCGAAACAAAACCTTTATCAGTCGAGCGGTGTTTGATCTCCAAACCTTAACTGTACAAAGACAACTTCTAAAATTTTCATTTAGTTACCAAAGTAACTGAACTCTGTCTCGTGCTCATCTTTCATGATTTGAGTCAACTATAACTTAGCGATATATAAGGGATAGCATAGATTAAAGCAAAGGAAACTGGACTTCTCAGTATTGCAACAGTGCAGAAACTGGGATAATTTCAAATTTGGCTTCATAAACAGCTACTAGGACGAACTAAAACGATCCGAAAGGTATCATATACTCTCGACATGTAGGAATCACAAACAATAAAATATGCGCTCTGCCTCCAAACTATAAGTAATTTTGACCGATCATATGCCACTTCGATATACCATTATAAAATTACCTGAAGTACTGGTCGGTTTTGAGGCAGAGAGGAACGTGGTTGTTGTGGACAGAGGATTGGCAGCCAAACCGCCGAAGGTTGGTGCGACTGAAGTCACAGCTGAACCAAACCCACCAAAGAGGGGGATGGGCTTGTTGGTTGGGGTAGTCTTAAAATCAGAGAAGAGACCTCCACTAGATGCAGTAGATGACTGAGCTACAACTGAACTAAACAGTCCTCCAGATTCTGGAGCTGCAGAAGGGAAAATGGAAGTGGATGGCTGTGGTGGAAGAGGTTGAGATTTCTCGCCTTCATTCTTCTGATTGCCCTGTGGGGACTCTTCTGCCATTTTCTCTCTCTCTTTTACATGCTGCTCTTGTTCTTCCTCTTCTTCAGATTCGCTTTCTTCCTCCTGCTCTCCTTCTTCACCCTCTTCCACCTCCTCTTCCTCTTCATCATTTCCGTTGTCTTCTTCTTCATCTAAAAGCAGTTATAAAGATATTACTAACAAATTCGAATACGCCATGAAAAAGAAATAATTAACCAGGGTGAAAATAGAACTATGAATAATTAATAAATATGTTCCTTTGACGATATCACTGTCGAATTTTACATTTTCCCTAGTGACCTAGTATGAATTACACAATACTGTACATAGTTTGAGTTTTTGCTATAACAACAAGAACTTGTGCTTTTCTCCTTCTTGGTTGGGATATCGGCTTGTAGATTGTGAAATCGGCTAAAGTGCCATTGAATAGAGCCCAAAGGAATTAAACACCACTAGGTATGTCTTGGAAGTTGGAATAACGCAAAGCAATGGAACTGACAGTGGGAATGAACATATGACACTAAAGGTGCATTCATGGTACTTCACACACCTAAAGCATTTGTGAATGAGGATTGAAACCACACACAAGACTGGGTAAACGGAATATAGGCCAATGGGGAAGGGATCTACGTAAGTAATTGACATAGTGGAATTACACACACAATGTGACTGTTTAGTAAAATTCAATTCAAAAACGTACTGCTGCTGACAACGATGACGGGATTATCGGCTCCACCTTCTCCCTCATATTCCTCATCTTCTTCCCGCTCCTCGCCTTCAGATGAGTCCTCCTCCTCGTAATCCCCTTCGCATTCTTCCTCGACATCCACAACCTCTCTCTGGTCATCATCTTGATCTTCTCTTTCCTCCTCACTGTATTCTTCATCATGCTCGTCTTCTCCTTCGTCTTCGGCGTATTCCTCGTAATCACTCGGTCTCTCTTCCACCTCAGCAGGATCCTCCTCCTCTTCCTCCTCCTAGAAAAAGTAAAACGTAGTCGTAGTTGAGCTAGAACATCTTTCCAACATCTACCCTATCCTTGTACACAACTAAACTTACAAACGCTTTTGCTACCCACTACCTCACACCCACTAATAGCGCTTTCGTTATACTTGCTCAAACATATGCGACAAACACAATCCACTAGATTTCTAAATGATAAGGTAAGAAACTTAGACTGACTCAAGTAAAATATGTGAGCCAAACAAGAAAACTGACATTTCTTGACATACACTTAGGAATAACCCCTCTGATGAAAAAGAATCCAAGCATGTCGTTGTTATTTGCCTATTTTGGCCGCGTAAAGAAATTTCCCACAATTATACTTTCTGACTAGACGCATTCTAACTTTAACCTGAGTACATTGGATCTGGGAATAAAGCCGTTAGAACCTAATATTGCGGAGATTCAACCTAGGGGTAAGTGTAGCTAATCATGGGTCATTACAGATATATTGAGCAGAAACTAAACCGCCTTAAGTCAGAACGCAATCTTCACGCACACAATTGACACACTGAATAGAGAATTAACCCTCTATCAAAATTAAGATTACGTATAGAAATGTGAGACGAACCTGCTGGGAGTGATCAGCGTCTCTGGAAGAGTCAATAACAAGACAGGGATCATCACTCCTCTCTGCCTCTTCGTCCTTTTCCTGTCCATTCTCATCTCGTGCATCTTCATGTATTGCGTAATCCCCTTCATCGAAAATCAAAACAGACGGCTCGTCCATTTCCACATCTTCACTCTCCTTCTGTTCTTCCCCCTCGTCTTCTACGTTGTCATGAGAAGAGGCTTCTTCTTCACGGAGAGTGGCTGTTGCTGTCAATGAATTGGATTTCACGTAGGCTACAAAATATTAAACTTAATGAAATTGAGATGCATGCAATGAAGATATTTTAGGGCTTAATAACTTGAAGGTCAAGAGATAGCTAGTGATGCTCAAACCAATTATAAGACCGAATGTACTACTCCAAACATTTGCCTACTACCGTCTACAGTAAAGTTACAAATTAAAGACTCGGCGGATTATGCTAGGCCTGTACAGTAGAATAAAATTTAAAGTTTTATTGAATTCCTCAGTTGCCAAAATCGTGAAACACTAAAACCCTCACACAGAGAGCTGGCTTAGACAACTTAAAGCTAACATGATAATTGTTTCGTGAGAATAAGAATTTTGTTTGCTGAATGCTAATAAGAAAACTATCCCGTGCTTACTAGAATAATTTAAGAGTGAGAAAGAGGAAAATTGTCTGCAATGAATGCTCGGTATCATGAACTCCTTGCAAACGCGGGTGAGATGAGAAGACACTAGCGGATAGATCATCATAAAAGCGCAGCTAGTCCACAAACCGAGACTCCCTTGTCATTTAAGGAAGGTGCCATCTAGCAGAAAGTGATAATGAAGTTTTCAAGGTACGATCGAGAACGGTAGCAAATGCATCTCGGGTTTTGATACTCGTACATACACAGGTATGCCTTGGTGTCACAATAATGATCGGAATCTCGATACCACCACAACAATATTCTAGCATGTCATGCATTATTCTGCCAGTTCAGTTAACTCTATTAAACACTCGGTTTCTATTCCTGTCAGATTCCGTTGAACGAGCAGTAACGCAATTAATCCATCGAAATGAAAGTGGAGAACGGAAGGGGAGAAGGGGTGAAAATCGATAGTTTCGTATCTCTAACTAGGTGAAAATGATATTAAAAAGATGAATTGCTTTACATCGCTATATAAAAAGTAAGGTGTTCCTTTTTAATATCAAAAGATAAAAAGTAGATGGTGAAACTAAAATCTGAGAACTGGACGAAGAATTCACTGAATTTTGCAGTCTAGCAATATACTGTTGGGAAATCGAGATATTTTCATCTTCCAAATGAAGAGAATAACCAGCTGAAAATTAAACAAGAGGATAAACAGCCTCCCTTCTCAGTACCTGCATATTCCATAGAAAAGTCGCAGGATTGTAGTAGACTTACCAACACTGGATGGTGGAGTGGTACTCGAGGGCAGAGGAGAGAAAATGGTTAAGGACTGCTGTTGTTGTTGCTGAGTCAAAGGCGGTAAGGCAGGTCGAAGACGCTTGGGTTCCATCGTCTCTTGGTGTAGTTGAGAATCAGTAGAAACCGCGCCTTCTTCATCCATTAGTGCCTCTTCATAGGTGCGTTTGGCTGCGGTGATGATCACAGATGGACGACTAGGCTCAGGTATGGAGGTACCAGGACTCACCTCTGAGGTTGTTGCCAGTGGTATCAGGTAGGAAGAGGATGGGAGAGACTCTGTAGTAGTGGTGGTGGTAGGAAGAACCGTGGCAACAAAGCTGGTAAGAGGACGTATTTCTGCAGTTTGTCTGGCGGCGGCAGAAAGACTCGGAGGAGAGGTTTCCGATGCCGTCGCAGGTGGAGTTCGGACAGGCTGAACAGCAGCCGCTGCCTTTATCTTTGAAGGAGTTTCGGGAGATTCTGATTGTTGTTGTGACACCGATTCAGTTGGAGGAAAGGTAATCGAAGTCTTGTTACCGGTAAGAGAAGCCAACTTCGCGCGCAACTCAGTACAATTTTGTTTTGTTTTCGTGAGTTGGGACTCAATCAAATTCATGCGCAAGAGATGTTCAGCTTGCTCCTCAGTTTTCTCACGCATTTGGCTAATTCTTGAGATTAATGCAGAAAGGAGCTTATTCAAGCGGTTGAAGGTCTCCGATGAAGATGGTGAACTTGTGCTGATAAGTTGGGAATCTGAAACGGGAGTTTGCTTTACAAACTCCATGTCGGGAAGAGACTCTACCTGGTGAATGAGCAGTTGCAACTGCTCAATTTCTCGTCTTAACTGATTGGAGCGGCCTTGTTCACTATGAAGATTTGCTTGAGCTGCAAGAAGATCAGCGCGAATGGCCACCACTCCCTCCTCGGAAGTCCTTCTGCTCTCTTCATTCAGCTGAGTGGTGCGACGCTTCAGCTCATCAGCTTCCTGACGATATTTGCGCCCAATTTCACGCAGTTTAGTAATTTTTACCTGCCTTTGAGACAGTTCATTCTCCTGTTGTAAACACTTTTCCTCTAGATTGGTGAGTTTGTTGACGAGATCTTGACTATCGGTTTGGTGACGGCTCAGATTGGAGGACAGTTCAGCAACTTGTTGCTCTAAACCAGCAATTTTAGCAGCAGCTTCACGATCTGCAAGTGCCTTAGATTCCTCAAGGACTTTAACACGAGCCTGCAGATTATCCCTAGCCTCGCAGGCTTGCTTGAATTCCTCAGGGTCCAGTCGTTTGGAAGTCTCAACCAAACGCTCGCACCTCTCCTTCCAGCGATTTTTCTCCTCAGCCAGAGATGCCTTTTCTGATGTCAGAATCTCCTTCATATCCTCCAGATCAGCACACTTCGTACGCAGGGGCGCCATTTCATCACGCAAGGCTGCTAACTAGACGGAGGAGAAAAAAGGTTCAAATCAACAAATACATTACTGTGCATATAAAACTTCAAACGGAGCCTACCTCTTGCTGGAACCCATTGGCGTTTTCGCGCATCATCTCGCGTTCTTGTCTGAGAAGACGATTAGACTCGTTGAGGAGATTCACTTGTTCGATCTGCTTCATGAGGGCAGCGTGTTGACTAGAGGTCTCCAGACGAGTCTCACTCTTCTGACGTTCTTCAGCGAGCTTAGCTTGAAGATCTGCCAGTTGAGATTCGAGGGTTTTGGTTCGAAAGTGAAGTCGATTAACTTCCGCATTAGCCGATTCCTCTGCTGCTTCGGCTATCGATTTCTGTCGACGAAGATACTCCAGCAGATGCATAAAATCCTCCGATTCCTTAATTTGTGTCGTCGACTCGTCAAGATGTATAGATTGTTCACTGCCGTGCTCCAGCAGTTTTCTCAGATTTACTATCTGTTCAGTCAACTGAAGGGAAATGTGTTATAAATGATAAAAGCCTTCGGCTGTCATTTAAAATAAAGATAAGATTAAACCAAACGTATCATGCACCTAATATCCTAAACCTTGCTAGAATGCTCGTCTCAGGACTACACTTTCGAAAAGGGTTGGTGAAAAGATCATTTAAGAGTCAACTTATTTGCTGATTATCTACTTAGCACCACAACGGCAAGCAACCGATTACTGGGAAAGAGCATTGATGATTACTGCATGACAAGGGTGGATAGACAGAATATTACTACCATTCAAATTATAGAATCTCCCATTCTCAATCATTCATACTCGCCCTCACCTTCACCTCCATCTTCCATCATCTCACACCCCTGCGCCTGTGTGAGTCACTAGAATTAGGTTGCACTAGGACCAAGAGTTATATGCGATAATGGTTAGTTCATACTAGGATAATGATGGACGAATAGAGGAATAACCATCGGAGAAAGGTGGATAACCGTACCTTAAGAATTTGCTCCTGCAGACGGCTGATCTCCGTATCGGCGTCTTCGACTCGTTTAACAAGTCGTGAGCGCGAATCCTCCCAAGAATTCGATTGTTCAGTCAACTGGCTCTCCGCCTTGTTGAGAGATGCATAGGCAACATCCAGGGCACTTCGCAAACCCTCCACCTCACTTCTTGCTTCATCCGCCAACCTGCGCGCCTCTGTCAGTAATTCAACATCTTGCGAGTGAAGTCTCAGTTCCATCTCGTACTTCTCTCGGGCATCTTTAGCCGTACGTAGATGGGCAGCCACTTCAGCTCGAGAGGAGACTTCTACAGCTAGAGCTGCTTCGCGTCTCTCCTCGGCATCTTTTAGTGAGGCCTGGGTGGCAGCCAACTTCTCTCGCAGTGCCTTCAGAGATGCAGAAAACCCACCTTCAATACGCATCTTCTCTCTTACCAAATCTTCTCGCTCACTTCTCTCCAACTCCAACTGCAACACCAGTGATTCACAACCTAACAAGGAAAGTTAGATTAAAACACGAAAGACGAGGAAGACTGTGTTAAAAGAGCCTTTACGTTGGATGGCATCATCGAGGTCAGCAGCATGAGTGCGATTTGCCTGCTCCCTCTCTTCCGTGAGTTGACGAATGTGTGACTCCATTTCATTACCGAGACATTGGTATTCTCTGCACTGTTTGCGAGCTGCCTCAAGAGAAGTGCGAAGTGAGGCGCATTCACGCTCCAAAGCTCGGAATCGGACTAATAGTGGCTGATCTCCTTCACCCAAAGGCATAATTTGATCTTGTTCACCAGCGATAGGCAGATCCGAAGATTCAGATGCAGGTGTGTCTACAGGAGAAAGATACACCACATAACAGCCATTTTACACAAGAAAAATTTTTCTTACTACTACTAAAGAGGGCACACTTACCAGAATCTGACTGTGACTTTACTGCTGATTTAGCCGCCTCTTGAAGACGAGAAATTTCCTCCTCAGCGGTTCGAAGTGACTGACGAGCGTTAGTGAGTTCTGATTGAAGAGTTGTGTTAAGGGAGAAAAGTTTGTCCTGTTTCTCAGTGGCATCCTTTTTCACCTCCTCTATCTGCACCTCCAGACTCTCAATTCGACGAGCAGCTCGCCTTGTCTCTGCCTCATTTCGATGTTCCAAACTGACCTGAATTGACTGTAACTGATTCATTAACTTCTGATGCATGAGAGAGGTCTTACGTTCCATTTCAAGTTCCCTTGAGAGGCGCTCTCCATTAGCTTTCAGCTGTTCAACTTGCCGAATCAGTTGACGACACTGTACCTCGGATTCTGTGAGACGATCAGAAAGACGAACTGATTCCTGTCGCGATGAACTAAGTGCTTCATCACTGGCTGCAGCCGATGTAGTGTAACGAGCATTCATTTCACGCAGAACTGAAATCTCTCTCTTATAATTCTCCACATTGGCCTCTAGTGTACGGAACTTCTCGTGAGTAAAGTCCAGCTGAAATTAAGCGAAAAGACCTAGGTTAAATGAAATTTAAATGAGTGGTTACTTCCGCACTTAGCGAACGAACTTGAGAAGCCAGTTTCTGATTAAGAATCCTAGCTTCCGTGGATTCCTTTCGGAGCTTTTCAATTGTTTCAGTGTAGACTGTGTCCGACTTGGCCTTGTCTTCACGATACTGTTTAAATTCAGCGTGCAAGCTGCACAACGATTGCTCAAGCTTTGTCACCGTTTGAGAGGGCTGACTTTGCGAGGCTGGAGTTTGATCTGAAAAAGCAATGAAACATGACAAAAGATTCAGATCCAGTACCACTGTGCGCCGATGTGGTTGCGATTGACGTGATCAGACCATGAGACCGACGCCTATAGATGTACCATCAGTTAGCGAAATGTCCAACCGCATTGACTAAGTTAACCTAATAAAGAAAGTGCCAGAATGCAGCACCGCGGTGCTACACCTATATCCAAAATTAGTGTTCCCTGAATAGGATGGGAAGTTATTTACCGGTACTGCTAAGATAATCTAGAGCCAATTAATAACTCTCAAGTAGCAAGGAGATAGGCATTTTAGACAGACGCATTCTCTAGACATATAAGCACTCGATCAACTTCATGACTTGTATAATGAATGAGAAGATGCTCGGTTTAAGATAACCGACTTTTACTCTAATCAAACGAGCTGGTTTGGAAAAAAACGTATCCGAATGTGGTCCTTTGACATTCTTCTCAACGAAACTTTTTCAAAGTTTGGTCACTCCAAACTTTTATAAATTGATGCACCTCGAAATATATAATTTATCCTACCAATAAACATAGTAGAGCCAGATTGTGAGAAAATATTTATTAAATTTCTCACCCTAATTTCGCTCATTAAAAGCGGAGACAAAGCCACAAAAGTTTAAACTTAAGAGAAATGCTAATATTTTCAAATTCCAACAGCAATACGTCTAACTTCCTCTGACCATAAATATTTGATGAAATTAAAATTTCAGATTGTGATCGTGACCTACCATAGCTAGTTGATACATTGGATTCTTCTCGATTTTGCTCTTCTTGATCCTGAATTGGCATGGATGTTTCGTCTGAATGGGGTAAATCTGGCAGAGGAATTGCATGACGTTGCAGAAGGTTCCTGTAGGCATCGCGTTGTCGACGGGCCAGTTTTGTCTCAGAACGAGCTTCAGAGGCAGCCAAGCGGGCAACCTCCACTTCACTAGAGAGGGCATCAACTTTGGCGGTTATCTCCGAGACATGGTTATCCAGCGACTCTTTACTCGACTCATGTGCTTCCAGTTGGGAAGCCAGATCTCTTGCTACAAGGAGCAGTCGTGCATTTTGCGTCTGAAGATCAGAGAGGCTCTTAAAAGTTACCAGGTTCTTGTCTATCACAGAAGCAGCCGCTGAACAAACTTTAAGCAGATGCCTGCTATCGATATCATCTGTGCTGCTATCTGGATGTATTGATATGTTGCTCTTATCCATCGGTGTAGTGGAAATGACTGTCCCGCGAGCAGTTTCCAGCTCATAAAGGAGAGTCTTCACCTGGATGGAGAGATCTTTGCAAGTTTCTTTCAAACGCATAGTTTGCCGTTGGAAGTAGCCAGCTCGACGAATATGGTAATCGAGATTCTCCTCCTTTTCCTTAGCACTTTGTTGAAGAGCCTCTAATTGTCTCTCAAGTTCAGCTACACGCTCCTTAGATTTCTTGAAAGTTTCTTGCTGTGATCGCAAGATAGGTGACTTCTCTTCCAACTGCTCAATCAACTCTCTAATATGAGTATCGAGGAGATTTTTATCAACCCTTAGTCTATCCCTCTCTTCAACAACTTGCAAATACTCGGCATAAATATCGATGAGAGAACGACCGCTCTTAATGGAAGCAAGAGTGCTAGCAATAGCCGGGTTGATTTGAAGGAGCTCCTCTTGTGAGAGTCCGTTTACACGGAATTTGTCAACAATCTCCTTTGCAGAATTCAACTCACTTGCCATGCTGATATTTGCTGCAACTAGGCTCTCCTTCTCTGCATTGAAAGCTTCAATTATACTCTTTTTCTCTGACTGTAAAACCACAACATCTAAAGAAGAGATAAAGTACCGATTAAGGGAGAAAAAATAGACATACGATCGTGGCCCTGTTGAAGCAGTTCTTGCAACTCTGCAACTGCCTTTTGTAGCTCATCGCATTTCTCCTCAAGACCCGAAGACTTTTCTTTATACAACTCTGTGAGACGACGTTGAGCGTCCAGTTCACTAGCGTGCATTTGCTCTAATTTTGTCAATTCATCAGTGCGCTAAACAAAAATCGATTTGACGAATATGATAATACATCTGATCACTTACCAACTTCAATTTGTCAATGTGGTCTTCGTTAGATTCAGTCAATTTTTTAACCAAATTTTCTAGCTTCGATACAGCATCTTTGGAGTTTTCTAACTCCTTTTTCTTCGTGGTTAATTCAGACTCCAAATGGAGGAATTTTTCAGTCTAAATTTGAATAAAATTGGCCCCATTTGAAACTCACATATTCGCTTCGGATTGAAAGTAGCTTATCATTTGCCTTATGTAACTCTTCCTCATACCAAACATTTTGTTGCTTTATAGAGGCACTCGTTTCTTCCAAACGCTTCTCGCGAAGCTAAATAAAGAGAAACAATTAGATAAAACCTGGTATTACAACAAGAAGATTCTTTTCCGTTTTGATTTCTTCCATTTGAGTAATAGTGTCAGACTTCATTTTGCGGATTGACCTGATTTCTTCCTGCATCTCTTGCAGTTCCTTAGAAATTCGCTCATACTCCTCATTTTTCTTGCTGAGAAGTTCGCTGAGACTTTCTTTATCATTTTCTAGCCTATTAATAACCAATTCTAGTTCGTTGGTTATGCATTGACTGTCTTTTAGTTTTTGGGCTAGCTTATCACGATCTGTCGACAATTCCTGAGATTTCTTTTCTTCCCTTATCAGAGCTTCCCGAAGATTGGTCAAATTTGTATTTGTCAATTCAAATTCAGATCGCAAACGGGAATATTTGTCAGAGGCGGCTTTCAGTTCCGTTTCTTAAGCTGAATTAGGAATAAAGAACACAAATTACCCTGCTTCTTTTCCATTTGTTCCATTTGACATTTTGCTTCAGTAGCTTCATTAACTACACTGTCAAAAGCAATGGCGATGTTTTCCGCAACTTTCTCGGGAAGACTAAGAAGATCATCTTCTGATAAGTGTACCAGTCGAGCAAGATTATCCATCTTAAAATATGGTAATTATAGAAAGTCCCCAGAATGCCTATCAAAACAGTAAAGAAAGAGTTTAAAATCTGTAATCCACCTACGAAAAAAACCAGAATCCCTCAACTTAAACCCTAAAACTGCGCCAAAATGAATCCAAGGTTAATTTCATACCAATGTCTGCATATGCTGAATAGTGTTTAGAAATGCGAATTTTTTACTTTCCATAATTTTGAGAAAACCAGTGGTGTTTAATATTTAATTTTATCATTTCATGATTTTGTAAGTTTAGGAGACAAACTCAACTAGATTTATGTTTAAGTGGTGGTATGAGAATGATTCCAGTTTAATTTAGTTATGTTTTACATCCAATGCGCATGAAGTTAAGCTGTCTAATATTTTTTAATTAAAGTTTATCAGTTTTACGTAAAATTCACTTGATAAAATATCTCGAAGCAAACTATCATTGACCCAAAAATTTTCCGTACGAATGAGGTCACGGATGGCAATTTAGTTCCATATAGAACTTGATTTGTGCTCTTTTATTTCTTAATTAACTTATCGTGTATTTTTACGCTGTCATCATCATTATATCTGAAATTGAACATCCATAACTTTTAAACCAAATAGAAATCTGACCACTTTATGATAAGGATAATTATCATACAGTTGAAAAGGCAACATGGATACAAACAGCCAAGAGATAGTAGCTACTTGAGCTGCAATAGGAAGATGTGGATAAATGCTTGGGTCTATGCAGCTGTTTATCATAGAAAATACTACTTTTAAAATTTTGTTATTTTTTTCCAATATTCGAGCCGTGGGTATTAGGAAAATTAAGCATATTCACTTGAAGTCAAGTAAAATGCTTCTAAACGGGAAATTTCACTGCTTCTTCAGAATCTCTGACTAAGCATTGCTACCTCTAAATAAATATATTTCAATAATGAAAAATTGACTATTACTGAATTCTGTTAACGGACTTAGGATGGTCACAATTTATCTATTTGATAATTACATCTATTGTCGTAGTTGATTATTTTAGTCAAGAGTGCGATTTCAGTTAAAACCAACATGCGATAACTGTGTCGCATTAAAGTTGCTAATCGATAAGGTCGAACAGGTGCTTGGCACCTTAGTGTGGAATTTATTCTACTCTCTTGGACAAACTCGATCACCTGCCTTCAACCTATCTCTTTCACTGAAAAGGAGTTGTTCGACTGCTGCAGTCTTGGATTGACGATTTTACATTTCTTTTTATTCAATACATACTGCTATCAGATCAACCAAATTCTAAATAGATTATACTAAAGACGCAAGACTATTTGGCCTGGAAAATGACAAACATGAAAATCCCTAAATTGTATAACATAGATCTTAGGTGGAAGAGCCTTTCAAACGGTAGTTTTTAGTGAAACCTTAGAACAAAACTCAATTGATTAATCACCTGATTGTGCTGCCTTTTATGAGCCAGCACTCCATTAATGTCATTCCAGAATAGTGCCAGGAATGCCTGATAGAAACAGACTAAAGGCCGTCCTAAACAATGAGAGAAGTCTAAATTTAGGACTCTGCCTTCAGGGGACTCATCTCAGGAACAACCCGGCCTAGCTTCAATGAAGACAACATCATATTTTGACTCCCATGAAAACTCTTTCTAGTTAACTTAACTGTAGACTTATTTTGAGTCAACAGATACCAATGGGAAATATCAAAAGAAGATAACATAAATTCAAATTCAAATAAATTAAGACGCCAAGAATTTTTTAATCTGTCATGACTAAAACGTCAGTTTTTGTTTTAACGTTTAGATCCTCATCACAATGGAAGTCAAGAAAGCAATAATGTGCTAGCTTGCAAAATTGTAGCCAAATGGTCGCAGAAATGAAGACAGTGATTCTTCACTACTAACGGAAATGGTGTTTCCCAGAGGCAATCAGTAAGGGCTTCCAGTGCCATATTTTCGGTTGCCTTAAGCCTTTTAAAAGATAAAGTTAAAATAACGCATATCAAGGTGATATCGGTAATATTGGCATTCGGACAAAGTGAAAACATCTTATAAGAATTTAAAGCACTTATTTCTTTGGGCTGAGTAGTAAAATTAAAATTTCAATATTCGTTGGCCAAATCTCCCCACTCTTTCAAAATTGTATCTCCTACTCGAGAGCACATTCATACTATTTTTAAAAATAAACGGACAATGTATTTATCAGCAAATCAAAGTGTATTATACACAAACAGCGAGAATGAGAGAGGTAAGAAAAAAACAATTGAGGGTGTAGGGGGAGGGGGAGAGAGAGAGTACGAGGAAGATAAGATTAAGATCAAATTATATCGAAAAGGGTAAATTGTCGGATGTTTATTGAACGTTAAACCGGCAATGAACGTTCCAACTATTTTATCCTCATTTAATTTAGTCAATATTTATGACTCTCTCATTTTAATCAGGCCGTAGTGTCACACTCTCGCTTTCGAAAATCCTAATCATACTCTAATCCATTTTTGTGTATGTTCTCGCAAATTTTATCTATTTTTATGCCCCTATCTTACGAGTTATTTTAGAATCCAAAATGACCAGAAAGGAGATAAAGAAATTCGCTAGGAAAAAATACTTAATTTAATTGAACGGTTCACCATCCTTTATTAATTGATCATTCAAATCCAGTAAATGCACCACTGTACAGATTCTCTGACATTCTGGCACAATGAAAGGATCATAAATAACTTTCTTGATTAAACTGAAGTTTATGTTTATTGTAATAGCGTTGGAAGATCTATCGAGGCCACGTCGATCGAATAGAAGGAATAGATGGAACAAGTCAAGTCACCCATGTCGCCAGATCAATTCGGAGTTGGCAGGCAAGCCACCCCAATTTATTAATAAGTAAATTATGTTTATATACAAAACATTTCTTTGTTAGACGTCAGTCATGGCTCGTTGTCGGCGTCTCAGCGTGATGACCGACATCTGTGTTGATAGACATCTGCTGGCTATAGCATTTATATACTAATTTTTCGTCAAAATCCCTCGTCAAAAAGGGTACAATAGATGGTGAAAAGGGAGACAATGTTGATTATTAATGTAAACTTTCACCACACATAATGGTGTTTACGTCAAATTTCTTATACTTTTTCGTTGAGTTTAAATTTGGCTAATGAACACGTGTGCTGATAAAAAATGTAGTATCTATTCCACCACAAACTAAGGTACTACTAATAAAATTCGCTAAACCTCACAACTACCTTAATAGCGGTACATTAATTAATAAAGCTCTTTAACAAAAACAAAAAATGACTTCAATTAATCGCAAATATATAAAGTCTATTTTGACCTAATTTTGTTTAATACTCCTAATAAATTTATCTTGACAAATTTCGCTTTCATATGGAAATGGTACGTTGAAGTTCCTGTGTTTATCTTCTAGAGTGACGGTTTGCATGATAACATGGATGCTCTTACAAATGAGGTTTAGAATTTTTAATAACGGTTACCATCTATAGCTATGTATTACGAGATCACAACTATCAAGCAAGTGTCAAGCAATTTCAATTCTTCAGCAGCAACTCGAAGACGCCAGAAAGGAAGCCGACCAATTCAAAGTAGTATCAGAGCAGGTAATTGCGAATTTATTATTATTAAAAAGTCATCAGCTTCAAGAGCGCTATAGGAATTTAAGGAGGACACTTGACACAAATATTAGTGGTCAGTCTTCTGAAGGTTCTCAACAAAAACTTATAATCAATGTAAATCTTTATTTGTGCTTATTAATATAGCTCAAAGTTAAATTAAATGAAACCGAAATGCAAAATCGCATTTTGGAGGCAGAAATTAGCTATCTCCGTAAAAGGAATTCCGAATTAGTTGAAGATCGCTTGTTGAGATATTCGGAAGAATCTCCGCTCAGACCTGGAATCGTTAATGAAAGGAAATATTCCGAAACAAAAGGTCGTGAGTCTCTAGTATCTCAGCTGGAGTTGAAAACTATCGAGGTAAGTTTCATTGTTTTTTCTTCAATTAATATCCGTGTAGTGTGAGCGGTTAAAAAAAGAGCTTGAATTGTGCAGTGACGAAAAACAGGAATTGCTCTTAGGGATAACGAATAATTCTGGCGTAGAATGCAGTTCGGCTAAATGCAAGGCGCTTTTTCAGGAAAACCAGATTCTAACCCGTCAAGTAAGCAGACTTGAGGCTGACAAAAAACTCCTGACTCAGAGTCTAGCTAAATACCAAGAATCTTCCCTCTTTGCACCTCCTAACGTGATGGGTCATGGCTCTCCCGAAAATGGACCCAGTGATTCTCCGGTTAGCACGCCTAGTTAGTTTATACCCTTAATTTTGATTTCTTTTTTGTCTATTAAATTGTCCCGTCTTTTAAATTTTAAAAATATACTGACCATATTTTGGTCCATTTGATCAGAAGATCAGTAGTGAACGTATTATTTGAGCGTCCATTGATTGTTAATATTGTGATTATTTGAAAAAGTAATAGATTTCTCTTACACTTCAGTTAATGGTTTAATCCTTTTTTTCAACTGGGAATGCATTGATTTCTGAGAAGATTGGAAAGAATAGAATAAGTCATTTTCAAAAGCTAATTTAATGCGTTTCTTAGCGTAGGAAGGTGTACGTACTATGAAATATTCGTTTTGAAATATAAGCCTGTTTATTTAAACATTATTTCAAAATCCATCAAATTAAAGAGGCTTACGAACTTTAGCGGTCACCCTTTTTGGTGTTTGTTTTTATCTTGTCTCAACTCGATTTCTGTTTGCAACGTTGACTAATGTCATATTTTTAACGGCATTTCCTTGTTTTCTCTTCAATGCTGCAATCTAGAACAACGTTGAATTCTTTTAAATCATGTGAAAACTTACATCCAGCTGCGTAGAGTGGGTTATATCACTTATCTTTCCAAGTGAGATGTTTTACTTTTATATTCTTTTCATAATCCAGATAAGTACCAAGCCATCTGCACTAATTTGCTATGTAAGCACGTGAGCCTTCTTTGTATTGAACAGATTTTAATCCATTTAACTCCGGTATGAGGGGTATATGTTTAATTAACTTTACTTATTGAATAACTAGTGAAAAATCTACTTGGGAAATATGAATACAATTGTCTAAATACAGTAAGGTTAGATGTCACCGTATGACACCTGCGCAATTGGTATATCGACGAATATTGGCCGGTTCTTCCCCCATTTAAATTAATGCTAGTAACTTCGCCATTCAGGTCAAGATAATTCTGGTGTTTCGATCGGCCCTTCTCTTCACATTGCTAATCTAACGCAGACTCATCTTAGGGTTCCTATTGTATTGTAGTCTCTGCAAATCCCAGAGAATCTTTGTAGTAATTAAATGCATGCAAATAAGTTAATAAATAGCGTCTGATCCCTCTTTGTCCATTTGGCAAGTGAGTAGACAGTTTTGTGACCTCTGTAGTCATCAGATTTATGCATCTGAAGGGCTCATTCTTCAACTCATTCATTTTTTGACGGAAGGCATATATCTATTATCTCCCCATAGAGTCTTTGAACACAATTCATTTACCAATCACTGTTAAATCTTCATTCACCAGGTAAACATCGATTGGGCTAAACTATAAATGTACTATTTATTTCCCTTCAATTCCATTATCAATTTCATATTTAGCTTATGACTAATATTTTGCACTCTTCGATCCTTATTTGCCGTTTGTCTTAAATGACGTCTCATCTGAATCATCCGATGCTGACTTTACCACGAATATCTCATTGGGCACATTAAACAATGGCGTCATACTATTGGCTATTGAAATTAAGGGTTAATTTGACTGACCTCCCGAAGCATACAGGCTGACACTCCGGCCAATCAGTTCTTTAGGTCTGTTTGTCGTTTCGTCTCCTAATTGCTCCGGAGTACTCACACAAACAAGTTTCTTTATGGGGAAAGATAAAGATTTACTATGCTAAGTCAAAGGGTACAATTTCGATGCTCACCGACTCACTTCTAGTGGGAACGAGACGACAATGCTTAGCACTGGTTAAGAAGTGGTAAAAAGTGAATTTCCCATCGGAGGTTATTAGAACGAGTGCTGAAAGAGACCCTAAAATCTTTAGAAGCTGAGAGCTAGAGTTTATCAGAAATCTCTGAGCGAGGATCAATCATTCAGACCTGTGGCATCTCACACGCAACACTAGCGTGCGGTTTACGCATGCTCTGTCTCTTGGCATGTGATTAGCGCATGGTTTCGTTGTTGCCGACTTTCTACAACCTGTTAAAAATGTGCTTTTTATTCATTGCAGATAAAACAACAGACGCTAACATAACCGAAACAAACTGAAACCCCCGAACCTGACTGTGATAACCAGTCCATCAACGAATAAGCACCAGTCAACGAAATAATAAACATTCCAGAACTTTGTTACTGTCTTTTTATCAATAAAACTAGTTATTTCATTTCCTACCCTGAATGAGTTTTGTTAATGCTCTAACCGACGAACATTAGTCAAGCAAATTAAAATCACGTAAAACAGAACTAAGTGTATTCATGAGAAGGTTTATTAGTATTGCAAGGGGACAATGACAGTGTCAGCAGCAACGAAGTTAAAACATGATAAAGTGCTAACATGAGGTTGCGCATAAAGCCAAAACCCCTCACACGGATCCACAATGCACCCGCTGAGGTCCATCGCTATCCTCTTCCATGTAAGCCTCGTGGTGTTCATTGTGGTACGCGTTTGACTCTTCGTAAGGCAGGAGCTCGACGAACTCCTCTTCAGGTTCAATGGTTTCCGTGTTAGATCGTGGAAGTATGCTTCGTAGCTTTTCCACAGTGGCATCGTCAAGATAATTAGGAAATATAACGTTAAACTTAATGATAAGGCGTCCTTTCTCGAACGGATTCCTATATCTTGGCATTCCCTCATTGGGTATGACTCGAAGATCGTCAGGCTTAATCACCTCTCCGGGTTTAGGTTTAACAACCAGCCGTCTGTCGTCGAGGGTCTTAATAACATGGCAAAATCCAGTAAGCGCCTCTCCGACGGTGATGTTCATCTGATAAACAAGATCCATTTTCCGACGTTGGAAATGCTCATGTGGCTGTTCATCGAGACTGAAAATGATGTCACCAGGTTCAATTCCGGGTTCACGATCACCTTCACCAGCAAAACGAATATTTTGATTATCCATCATGCCCTTGTCTATTTCAACGTTGAGCATCTTCTTTTCTCTGATAACTTTATTTCCACTACAATTAGAACAGCGATCTTTGGCGGGAATAACTTCCTTTGTGCCATGACATTCAGGACAGACAGAATGAGACTGTTGAACAACGCCTGGAGCTATTTGACGAAGTTTCATTTTATAGCCAGCACCATTGCACGCACTGCAAGTTTTAGCACTGCCAGGTTTACCGCCAAGACCTAAGAAAATAACATTTTAAATTTAGATTACCATCGCATTTGGGGCAGATAACATTCCTGGTAACGTTCAATTTCCTAGTAGAACCCTTGTAAAGCTCTTCCAGAGTAACTGTTAGTGGATGCACAGTATCGCGACCTCGAGGTGGCCCCCGATTACGCTGCATACCACCGCCGCCGAAGAACATATCGAAAATGTCAAACGGATTGTGGAAATTGAAATTCCCATCTCCTCCCTCCTTCAGAGCCTGTTCACCACCTTGATCATATATCTCTCGCTTCTTAGGGTCAGAAAGCACTTCAAAAGCCTGAGAGATCTCTTTGAACTAGAATACATAAAAAAATGCTCTTAAATAATTACCTTCTCGCCACCATCATTATTATTTTTATCCGGATGGTATTTTAAAGCCAATCTTTTATAGCTTTTCCTGATTTCGGCAACAGTTGCGTCCGGACTTACGCCAAGAATATCGTAAAATTTAGTCTCCTTGACCATTTCGAGATCTATCTAACAACTGAAACCCGTTGAAATGAGTGACTGCAAAGCTTCTCGATGTTTTCATATTTTAAACAAAATTGTGATAATTTTTGCTTAACTTACCAATTTTAAATCGCCTTTATATACAAGGCGTAATTTTGGATGAATTTCATTTTTTAAATAAAAAAGAAATTAATTTTTTGATAATAAGTTCTAGTCTGTAATCATATTTTACTAACCGCATTCAAAAAATTATATACATATATGTTTTTATTTTATCGTATACTTTTATTAATTGAATATAATCATTATAACCAATTCGCTGCTTTGTTATTTACCGATGTCGGTATGCTTAGAATAACTGCATGCTTGGAACAATTATTGCATAGCCATAGATTTGGTATTACTCAGTTATGAACATTATTTCAAATAGAAGACGTAGGTATCATGACATAATATTGTAATAACGTTAGGTCTATCGAGGCCACACCGATCAAATATTTGGAATAAGTCAAGCCACTCATATTGCATGATCAGTTCGGAGGTGGCAAGCAAACCACTCCAATTTATTAATAAATAAATAAGGTTTATATACAAAACATTTCAAGCTATGTGATCTTAGTCACATGATATTGATGTTTCACTTCTGATGGAAATACACCCATAATGACATTATTTCCATCCATCTATGGAAAATCTGCACGCGTTACTAGCGGTGATTGGCAAGTAATGTGACCAATATATGAAAGGTATACATCCGGACACTCTCTATCTAATAGCATCAAATCAGATATGTGACTCTATCTGTTTTGCACTGTCTGTTTTGATTCCTTTCATAATGGAAGTTCTAATCGCAAAACCCTCGACTCCTCCGCTAACCTCCGGTATTCCTACCTTCCATAGCATTAATGTCTCTAATATTCATTTTTTTTGGAGAAAGCCTGGTTTGAGAACTTTTATCGTAAAAAATTATAAGTGTCGCCTTTTTATGAATGTTGAGTTGCATTTTTATAAAAATTATATTATGGAAAGATCTCATTATAATAGTGTGCATTTCAACATCGAATATTTAAATGTCTTCAGCCGTTACTAGTAATTACTTACCTAAAAAATTAAATGCTATTTAAATATAATTATCGTTCTTCTGGCGTCGTAAAAATAAAGTCAGAAATTAGCATCATACTGTTTCGGAACAGTTGAACGGCCTCAATATATCCCACATTTGGTATATCCTTCCGAAAATAATATGATCTTTGTAGTATTTATGTGTCATCTGTCCCTCCATTTTATCTCTATATTTTTGTTATATTCAATAATAAGTCTAACACGGGGTTGAAAATCGGTTGCATTTTCTTTTCTGGCTCGAGTTTGTGTAGTTCCCAATGCTAACAAGGCTGATTGAATCACGTGCGCTGGAACAATCTGGAAAGTGTGGTATGTAACTGCTATAACGTAACCAACTAGGAGTTCGGATAGTAATCTAGCAGAGCCAACAATC
>CAADRB010000005.1:5978060-6024992 GCA_900708905.1 Hymenolepis diminuta | reverse complement strand
TTCATAGAAGAAATATTGGGAGCGGGGGAAAATAATTATCATTTCTTCTAACAGTTACCGGTCGCGTAGAGAACAAGCGCGGACGTGTGAGCAGAGGCCCCCTCAGCCCATCAACATTCAAGATCCCTGCAACCTAGTGTGGTTTTGTATTTAATGACCAAGCTTTGACAACGACACACACATAGAGTTGAGCAATAAACCCTCTTCACTCAACATCTTTCTTGTTCTTACCACTTTGGGGATAGTCTAGCTAATGTTGGGAGCAAACCGATAATAGAGGACTCTGCTAGAGACTATTTGGACTGCTTAGAAGAATTACTTCTGTGTAACAAAAAAGACTTATTGGTGTAGTATCCGCTACACGTTTTAGACACACACTTTCCGTTCTATTCTTTAGATGTATTTATTTTCACTTCCCTTCCATTTTCAGCACAGCGTGACTTATTAAATTGTTCCAGTTCTTATTAAAATTTATTATTACCAATAGCAGTGCTCTTATTATTTGAGTATTTCTGGAACAGCCAATTAACATTATGACACATTGTATTAACAGTGACCTCTCTGATAAATAAGAAAATCACCACCCTTCTATCCATACACTATTATTAATTTGGCACTCATTCGCTAACCTCAGAATCAAGGTCAGCGGATTCTTGTGGAAATAGTCTTTTTAATATTTTCCAAACTGACATTTCTCCTTGACTTCCGTTTCTGATTAATTGGAATGTGTTTTAAGTTCTGATTAATATCCAAATACTGTGAGCACCTCCTTAGACAATAAAATGCGATAATTGAATATTGCCGCTTGTTCTAGTAAATATGCAGTTTGTTTGATATTTTGCGATCTGTTCTTTGAATCATTCATTTTTAAATAAAATTCACTAATGAACATTACTTTACAAAAGTTTAATCTTTTAAACTAATTTTCTAATTTATATAATGATTTTCCTACAATCATTAGGATAAATATGATCATTCACTTTTGCTCGGCTGCATATTGAGATAATCAATAACGAATTAAAAAATCGAATATTCAGGTGGTCATGCTCATGATCATTTTAATTATCGTTGGTAATAATTGGAATAATGAATGTTGCTTTTTGTAATTACGTTAAGGTCTATCGGGGTCACATCGATCGAATATTTGGAATAAGTCAAGCCACTCATGTTGCATGATCAGTTCGGAGGTGGCAAGCAAACCACTCCAATTTATTAATAAATAAATAAGGTTTATGTACAAAACATTTCTTCGTAAGACGTCAGTCATGTCTCGTCGTCGAAGTCTCAGCGTGATGATCGACACCTGTTTAGATATCTTTGTGCAAACACGCAAACACACAGCGGGACCGCTTGTGGACATCATAGTGGGGATCTTATTGTCAGTCAATCATTTCTAATGGCCAGGTGTTGATAGACATCTGCTGCCTATAACACTTTTAAAACTTGAACGATAGGTTACATACGGAAAGCATTCAAAGAGGGCAGGAATTTTCCAATGACCCTAATTGAATATTAGTCAGTGCTTTTAGAAAGCGATGAAATTTAAGTTACACACCGTAATCAACCCAGACAACCTAATCCCCACCTGCTTTGTCCTCCATTGTGTAAATAAATTACTGGGTTTCGCATATAGGTTGATATAATAAACCCACAGTGTGAGGTGTTGCTCAAATTGATAGTCTTTTTATGTTCTGTTTTAAATTCAGAGCATAGAGAATGGTGCTAGATAGAGTACGGAAGGGGGGTTCTCACTGTAAAGAAAAATTGAGTTTGGTCGAATGAGTTCATCGCGTTTTATACATTGATCTTTATCTGTATGTTTGCACTTAAATCGTATTAGTTGCCAAACCAAATTTATATCAATTACAATATTAAAGATTGAATATGATTAAGTTTACAGACATCGAACTATTATCAACCACATGGACAAAGTGGCGCATGAGATGAACGGTTTTCTTGTAATACAGAAAAAACTGATTGAAAGTCGTTGATTAACAGTCGTCGAGTTCAGACATTAAGAAATACTAAATCTCTCACAGTTACCTTCTAGTAATTACTCTTTATGTGGTAATATCACCGATTGAAGAAGATTATTATTTAATCTCTAAAAATTTATTATCTTTACTCAAGGGACTTAAATTGTGATCGATCAAACTTCTCTCAGTTTCATCTCCACATAAACCAGAGAGAAATATGTCCCAAAGCATGCCCAATTTATTTTAAATAAACAAAGTGGTATTGTATAAAGGAGAAGGAGGAAGACTCATGAAGAAAGTTGAAGGATAATGATGGGGTAGTTTAGAATGAGGAGTTATTTTCATTTCCACCGTAATCATAGCCATTAGAATTGTAGAGAATTTGATAATTGCCACCAGTTCCACGAGCTCTACGAGCCCTCAATTTGCTCGCCTTCCGTCGAATTTTACATTGGCAGCAACGCATGAATATGCAGAGTCCAATGCCTGTGATACAGACCATGCAGACAAGTACAAGAATGGCTATGGTCAATGCCTTCTGCTTCTTTGACTGATTCTTCAATTGCGACCAGAAGAGACTCGGTGGTTCTTTCACCGGCACTACATGTAAAAAAGTTGAGGCACTCAATGCGTCTACATAAATATATGTTGACTATGATTTCTCTTCCATATGCTTATCACTCAAACTCCATAAACTCTGGTATGATGGAAAAGTTCGCTTCATCAAAGAACATAGTTACGAAATGTCGATATATTTTCGTAGCAATCACGTGCAGCTAAGAATTCAAAAGAAAGTAAACCATGAAGGACTAAACTTTTAGGAAGTATTTGTATGTGTATCACTCAATTTTAGTCGATACAATATTCGGATTCGATCCTAAGCACTCCACCACATCGCATCTCCTAAACGCTGCGTTATTACCAAAGGACACAATGGCAAACGGTCCCGTAATCTTTCTATTTGCTATTAATAGGAAAAATTAAACAACAACGATATCAAATGCATTAATTAATATGGGCCAAATATCAGTAAAATCCAGTTATTCTACAACCCCAGAATTGAAAAAACCGGTCAGCAAGCCGTGAATATTGCGGATATAACCTCAATCGTGAACCTGGGAGTCAAATCATGAAAACTGAACATCAGAACACTAACAAATGAATGTGCTTCATGTGAGAATATGGATTACCCAATGATTCCCGAATTAATGCTAAACAAAACCCTACTTCTTAATCCCCCTCAATTTCATATCTTATTGGATTCGTCGGCTGCTTCAATTACTCATTTGCCATGATTAAAACTTGTAAATTTTTCTCCACTGCTATGGGCTTAAAAATAATAGGTACATAAAACGCCGCACAATAAATGTCTAAAATACGATACACCAGTTCTATTTTTTTGTTTCGCCCTTAGATTTAAGATAAAAAGTTAACAAGTGAATAGTAAAAGGCGATGTGATCGAATAGAGTTACGGGCTACAAAAACCCGAAAACGATTATTTATGAGAACTTGTTGGTTTACATTCCGCATAAATTGAATTGATGAATTGCAAAATGTCAAAATCATCTAAGTAGATTATCAGAGTTTTTATGAATGAAAGAGGACATTTCCGATGGTACGGTAAAGGATGGGACAAATTTCGATCATTTTATGCTATTTATAAGATGCAACAAAAAAGACCAAATTTAGAATATTTTATTAAGAAAAGATCCCATAATTTCTAAATTTGAGAATAAATTTAGTTAATAAATAAATAAATGGTAAATGATGCATTTGAAAATTAATGAATGTTTTGTCCCTCTCATCAAATTGAAATTGTTTATTATTCTGGGAAATTTGCTATCAATCGCTAATTAAGGAGGTATTTATACAAAGATATCCATTTATAATCATTGAATTTTATAGCCAAAAACATAAATATCAAACTTGAATGTAAAATATAGTGTCGAGTCTTTGAAATTCTGGATGAAAACAAATATCAAGTTCCTCACATCCTGAAACCCGATCTCAAGGGATTTGTGCCAGAATACCGGAATGAAATCCTACGAATTACATTTAAATGATTGCAGAAAAGAAGACATTGCATAATAGAAGAGATCACTGTATGAAATGCAAAAAAGTGGAATGGCCACAAACTTCTTATTTTTGGGTGCTTCAAATATGTTGAAAGAGAAGGGAGTGTAAATCGCCAACTATCAGAATTTCATCTTCTAATCTGACATATTAAAATATAAAAAAATTAAATTTTGAAACTTTTAATTACATTTAATTTCAAATTTGAGGGGATAAATTACTGAAATTTACAACACAAATATCAATACAAATTTGAATTATGATAGATATGAGGACAGTAACATTAAATTATGAATAAATTAAATGATTAACTTAATGAAACTCAAAAATCGCAAGAGAATTTCAGCACAGGTCTTCCCATTATGGCTTAGTAATGAAGAGGAAAAATTAACCTTCTCCAGAGACTGATTTTGAGACATTAAATTTATAAATCTTCAGTTTGATTAGTCTAATGCACCGATTTTAAAAATAAATGGAGAATTATTATCGATGACAAAAGCAACCCTTTTCAACTCAGGAAAATTGGAATGACACAATGACACGCACAATAATATTAACACGCGTTATAATATCGAGGACAATATGCAAAAAAAGTTAATTTAAAAAAATATAAAAAAGCAGCATTATGAAATAAATATTATGGAAATTAGAATAGCAAAATTAGTCGAATCGGTAAAATCGCTGCATAAATGATGAAGAGTGAGTAAAACATGCACTACTGGAGTTGAGCTTCTCGCTGGATGCGTTATCCGTGTGCTTTTTTATTGGCATACATTTGCACGCACTAAATGTGTGCGAGTCCTTGGAATATGTATGCAATATTACTAGGTGTCATTGATTCGACTTCAATACTTAACTCCAACACCTTCATTGGAATTCGAAATAAATATTCGTTCGTGTGGTTAAGATAAAAACTAACAGTTCACAGCTAACGAATTACAACAGCAATAACAGCCACCAGTTCGTAGCTGTTTGAGTAAGAGCTAAAAACAATTGTGAAGCAGGGCACCAAGAGCTGATTAGGCCAAAAATGTATTCAAGGAAAGCACAACGAGTTTGAAACGAGTGACAGGGAGAGAGAAAGAGGGAGCGTGCTGAGGAAGAGAGGAGATGAGCAGGAAGCGTAGAAACCGGTAACTCACAAGCGTGCGTTGCTATTGTGTGGGAAATAAAGATAGGTTTATATGAGTCACTGGGGTAATGATGCGTGAGAACATGACCGTAGAGTGCTTTTTAGGTGAAGCAAGGCGGTTATAGGAAGGGGAAAATCGATGAGCTCGTTTAGACATGGCAGACAGGAGTTATGCGTTGTAGGGACATAAAAGACATCACTCCAACTTCGTGGGCGAAAAACCGAAATATTGTCATTAGAGAATGTGAATAAATAGTAATTCTGGAAATGCGGAGAGTTATCCTTCAAACGCATTAAAATGTCAATAAAGGAAATCAATGATCGTATTCAACAAACAAATGAAGCATAACTATTATTTAAATGGAAATTTTAAACTAGAGAGCATGACTTACATCTAACGACCTCATATATATCGAACAACTTTGAACTTGAACGAATGCAGCCCTTTGGATTATTACATTTGTACAAAATACATCTTTCATTCTGAAAGTTGACACGTTTATTTAACGATTACCTTCGAATAAAATGCTACAGTTGTGCAGTTTTCGTTTGCACAGCATTTATTAAGACAAACTTCAACAGTTACGTCAGATGAATCAAATAAAATCATTCCGGGTTTTATGCTCTCTTTTGCTATACGCATACCTTTATAAAATGCTGTTTCACATGTTGGTGATGCACAATACGTGTGTGAAATAAATATGAAAGTTATCATAAAACGTATTAACATTCTTGTAGCCGCGTAAAAATTCCTCATATAATAATTGGTCGAACTAAGGTCACTTACAATTTATGATAAGTTCAAACATCAGTTCTTACATTTTAGTCAATTATGTTTCAGTTTATTACAGTTATTTTCTTGTAAATATAAATTTAATTGAATCATATAATAGGATCAAAATATTTTAATGTATTAAAAGACGACTATGCATTTCCAAAATCACTCTTCATTCGCGTTCTCTATGAAAGTACTCCGATTTTTCATCCACGAAATCGCAGTGATGCCTTTACGTCTCTATGACTCTAAACCCCTATCTGTCATACCTAAACGCATTTATCGATTCCTGAATAATAATTCTTGAGACTCGCATTTATTCTGTTCCTAATACAGAAACACGATTTTTGTCTTATATTAAAACACGTTTTGCAGATTGCATAAGATTTTGATGACTAGAAAAAAACTAAGAAAGTCAGTTTTAATTTTCCAAGCTCTGAAACCTAGTCCCAGTGCTCATAAATTCTATTCAGATTATTCACCTATCAGAATGTCATCCCTATTTTCTTACGTATAAAGAACTATAGGAATTTGTATTCGGGAGAGAATACTTGATGTTGATGAAGGATAATTAATGTAAAGTAAATAATGTAAATTCATTTATTAAATCTACTTTACAAGTCAGAGCAAAGTAGGATTAGAAATCGCTTTACAATACCATTGATCCTCTTAAGGATAAATAGAATGCGACAGCCTTCACCGAGTGAGAAGACCAAAAGCTAAGTGGAATCACGTTTATATTGCATAATTGAAAAGGTGGCAGAGGGAAAAGGGATTGGGAATAGAAAGGGAAGAGAACAAACGTCAGTATTGGGCGAGTGAAACCCCGAGGAGTGATAAAGAGCGTTTTTATGAGCTGACAGGTGCCGGATTCTTTATTCGTTGATGCGTAATCATAGTAGCAATTTGAAATGGTCATAATCGTCTCCAATTCTATGTGTATTTCTTATGTATTCTTTCATATCCATCATATTTTCCACCCTATCACCATTTGCCCCATTTGTCAACGTTTTGGGATCAACCACATGATAAGTGTAGGTGCATTAATATACATTAAAACTGTTAGTTGATGGAGTTATACCGCTCTGAATGCGCTTTGATTGATAAATTATAAATTGTCTCAGAAAAGAGTATACGTCCTACGCACTGAAATAGTAAAAATTTTAAATTAACTTCTCGTGAGTTGGAATGATCTGAGACTTTGTTTTTAGGTAACTGGTAGATAATCACAACTAATATCAATTTCCAGAGCGTTATTAATATGCGTACGCTAACGTGTCGACCAAAATCTCAGATAGACTGAAGCCCTTGTTAAACACGACACTTAAACTTAAAAGTTCTGATTGCCTCATGCCTACTTAAAAACACCCAGCGTATTCCCCACTGTTTGTTAACTATTCTAACCCTAACCTATGAATACACACATGTAATCCTATCCTACTTCTGCACATATCTGCAACTCCTACATCCAGAACCGACTGTTTTCTTTGCAACTTTTCCGGATATAAGTTCTATATCTGTTTCAAACCCACCTTCTACCTTTTATAACACCCTCTCCCTTTTTCTGCTGCTTCTTATTAAAGTATTAAACACTCAACATTATCATTTGTGCTGAAGAGCCTACTGAACATTCGATCCTTGCCGTAAAAATAGTTATTCAAGAGACCATTGATCTTTGATACGGAACAGTTTTATCTATATTAACTTAAGAAAAGCCTTTGACTCACTTACGACTTGTGTATTCCTATCAAGGCTATGGGTGCTAAGGGTGGCCTGGAATAGTCGTTGGAACATCTTGACAATGACCTACGTGTTATCGAATGGTCAGTCTGAAAAACATCTTCAAGGCCTTAAAAAATAATGGCAAGTGTACGATGGAAACGGAATATGATAAAACAGTTAAGATGCACGTCCGCGCAAATTTAGATCAATCGTCTCTCCAAACAGATGATAAAAAGGTGAGCCTTTTTATCTCCTCAGGCTCACCGGTGAATGGTAAAAGGTCTAGCCACTGATGCTGTGAAATGAATATTATGAAGAGTAAGTACAATTGGTGCCATCGATTAAGGCCAGAGCAAAGCTTTTGGGAACATTTATTGAACCAGTCCTTCATGCGTTTTATCTCCAGTCGTTCATCTTGAGACTGATGATAACAAATTAAAGGTTGCCCAGAAAATTGCTCGAAGAATGATGCTAAGATTATACAGCCAGACACAAACTCTAACAGAAAAAGTCCCTCTGAGAAACTATAAGAACGAAGATTGAATTTATGGACAGAGATACAGACTAAAGTGTTATTGAAATTCCATCTACCAAAATGGGTTAGCTCTAAATTTGCACACACAAAGATTTGTTTAAGACAACTTAAAGGAAATGCTAAAAAGGTTTTCGGCGAGAAAGAAAGGTGGATAGTGAATCCTACAAAGAATTCTATTCCTCGTATTACCGAATATCAACCACACTTGAAAGATGTGCGCAAAAGAGAAATTAGGGGTGTGAATTCTCGATGCCATTAACTTTTTGCAAGTGAAAACGAAATGAGAAGGCACTGATGAATCGACCACCACAAACCCGAAGATGATCTGCCAACTGGTAGGTTTCCTTGTCCGGGAGAAAGTACTACAGGAATTATGTAAAAATGGTTGGCCGAGAAATTATATGGAAACTAGTTGTCCAAATTACCCATATGAAGAACTGGGTACTGTTAGAATTATTATTTGTACTATTAATGACATGATCATCATTGCAAGCCAGAGACACAGAACTTATTGGCTGGATAAAAGAGATGAAATTTCTCCCTGGATTTTCGACATTTCTTCATCAGATGGCTTCGTCTTTGGACCACTTTTAGCAACCGAGTCATGGTGTTCTATAAAAGGTAACAAAAGTTCGTAAGCAAGAACAATATCAGTTAGAAAGTAAAGTTTTACATGCTATAATCAACAGTCACCACTCCCGGATTTTAAGATGTCTAAAGTGTCCACGAATTGACAAGACTTTTGATTTCTGTCTTAAATTCAGGACACTGTGTCATAGAAAATCTCCCATTGTTTATGAGCCCCCAATTGGTAGGTGAACGCGTTCAACTTCTCTTTCGAATTCTAAGGTTCGGTATATTGGGGCTGGCAGTTCAGTTAACTGAAGTGTGAGTCTCAGCCATCTTGGTATTTATGGTAAGCAGTTTGATACTTTGTACCGTCACATATTTCTAGATCCCACCAATAATAGCGTAAAATCACCACATGAAGGTTAGATATGAATAATAGCACTCGATGTGAGTGAGTGATGTAATTTCGATGAGTTCCCAAGTACCTAACTTAATTCTCCTCAACGTTACATCAAGGACCTACCCTGAAGAATGGGGCAGTACTTTTTGTGAGTGAACCAGTGGAGTTTTTGACATGCGACAGAGCAGTAGGCAACCTCATGACATCGAGAACACCATCTAGGTCGGATGTCAGCCCCATAACCAGGCAGGTCGGCGCAAGTGGCACAGGGTTCATGGACAACTGCAGATGATGACGCATCACCCTTAGCAGAGCGAGCGAAGGGTGAGAGGCCACTGATGGCATTCTCCAGGATAACAAGAGCGGTCGGCGATTCTCCCACTTCGACTTGACTTACTTGCGTCACTATCTGACGCCATAAATTCGACTCAGAGTGGGGGAAGGAGACGAGACATTTGCGCAAAAACGACTCCTGCCCTGTCACAACAGAAATGGAGAGTTAGGAATAAAAAAGCAAACCGAAATTGAGAAGAAACTCCCATGAGTCCACTATTTGGCAAAAACCATCACTAGGGTAAATAAATTGTGGGAGACTCACACCATAAAACTAACCAATCCCAAATTATTATATCAATTTGAATGACTTAGCTAATTTCTTACATCTAGGCTAGACCAGATGAAATTTGCTTTACATCGTGTTGTTAACCAACAATTTTGACAATAAAGTATCTCACGAACACCACCAAATGGACATGAGTAGCAGCGCTCTTTCAAAAGACCTGTATACATGGTTCCACACTGCCCTATCTATGCAAATGAATTGGCTTGTTCTTATAAGGCGGAGTTTGTCCAAATACAGCTTCCTTAGTGTTATATCATACTGTTCATAGATGATTGAATAGCACGTTGATTATTGATAGGACTACGATTAAAGGGAAATATATGACTCAAGATCGTATGAACATTTTAATACTTTCAGATCGATAAACGGTTGAATAAATTTCTATATATGCATATGTAGTAATAAAACCTTATAAACACAGAAATGCAATATCAGACACATTATGGCTAATTTTCAAAGGGTCATACTAACAAATGGACGGTTATAAAACAGGCAAAGGCGTCAACTCCCGGATTTGAAAACTTCTCTCTAACAGCAAATTTGCATGTGGAGACAATACATGAGAATTAGATGAATACGATTACGTATTCCTCATAAACAACTATATTTGAATGACTTCCAAGTAACCTCTGTATGGTTCTGTCTCTACATCGTAGTTTTATACAACATTAGTGTCAGAATACATTCCTAACCAAAATACCTAATTATAGCCCCCATTGTTAATGAAAAATCTAAGATATTTTATTCTATTTTACAGATATGAAGCGACAAAGTGCTTATACCAAAATGAACGTATAATTATCCGAAAAAAAGTGAAACCGGGTTAGTCAAAGAGATTGAATCGCTAGCAGATCTGAAATATTAGCAAAAATAAAGAATTCACAACCTTTAGTGAAATTAATTGCGAAAGAGCCAAAAACAGCGAAAAATATTAAAGGAAATGAAAACTTGTAGTAATCTTATCATTCTGCATTTTCTAAAAAGTCTGATAATGCTAGCTGTACATTAAAACCACCGCAGAAGAAAACAAAAGAATGATGATAATGAAGTTTCCTAGTAGCTTATATTTTTGATTGATGTTCGACAATGAAATTAAAACTATTCAATTAACCAAATTTACCAGAAAAATAATCCGAATCATTCACTTAATGTAGTATTCAAGTCCATTTAATATTAAAGGAAATAATGCAGTCATCTACTTGCTCATGGCTACAAGAGGATACTAATGAACCAAAGTGGCATGATCAACCATTCAAGTAAATCAACTAGTCAACAAGCACTGATTGAATATCGCGGATATGAAGTCACCCAGAAACTCAGAGATCAAATCATAAAAACTGAGCTTTGGAGCATTAGAACATCATGTTCCTAATGAGAAGGTTGATAACTCGACGATTCAAGAATGCAAATAAAGTAAGACAAATCAATTCCCCTTTATTTATTTACTTTTACATGTCCCCAGATTCACCTTCACGTGTTGAGATCCAACTCCATGAGTAATATTTTTAAAAATTTTTCCTTCCCATAGGGAATAATAATACAATTAAACTAACCTCCTGTCAAGCCATGGGGATCAACACCTCGAAGAAAAGTCTTGATGAGGGGTTCCAGGAGAACAGAAGGAGGCTTTTCAGTGTTCTCCCCTTCGAATTTCTTGGTTTTCAGAAACTCTCCAGCACGTTTAACAGTGCAACTGAGAAGATGTAATTTCAATGCAATGTGCTCGTGGGTTCTTTGGGGGGTGAAATGCTGTCCACAAAGACTCTCTAATGCTGCAACTACATTCGTGAAATCATGCAAAAGCAGCTTTCCCAACGGCGAAGAGAGATAGAGGAAAACCTAAGATATAGGCAAACAATCAGATCTGAAGAAGAATGCTTACCTTCACAGGAGAGAAATTGAGGTTAATCAACATACAATGAAGAGGATCAACTAGGCTAGGGGATAGATAGGAACTCGATGATGCATCTAGTTTTGTAAATTGGAGCACTTCCTCTCTTCCAATATGGGTATTAATAAGTGCCGCAGCAAAATGATTACCTAAGTCACGAGTGTAATGGTATACTTCAAGTACTCACCGACAAACGATGCCATTTCTGCCGCTGTTCTCTTCAAGCAATTTGTTAAGTCGATTTTTGCACCTTGTGAAAGTAGATATTCAACGATTTCAATTTTTCCAGACTAGCTATGAATTAGAATATATGTGAAAGTCCTACCAATGCGCCGAACATTAATGCAGTATAACCCTGCTTATGCTTCGACCAATTAACATTTGCACCAGAATTAACCAGCAATTGTGCAATTTTAACGTTGCCTCGATAAGAAGCTTGCAGCAGAGCCGTCATACCATCCTATTTATTTAATAAGATGCATAGTATAAATCTACCTCATCTTGATCATCAACCTTCACGTCTCCATTGGAAAGGAGAGCTTCAACACTTGAAATATTTCCTTTTAATAAATGATTATTGTAAACTCACCATCTAATACAGCTTGATGAAAATTCGCCAAGGGACCTGACATTGCACTCCAATTGGCCCGTGAATAATCCTAATATGTGCAATGTGATTTATCAATATAAAGGGTTAATGTCAAGGTCTTGTGCGGAAACAAATGTTTATAAAAAGTTAGTGGTATATACGTCAAATATAAGTGCTCTAGACACCAATCGCAAAAAAATAGTTTCATATCTGTGCTGATATGAGAGAATGAAGTTAGTTGCGTTATTTAAAATGCAAGTGGTATCTACGATTATTATAAATGAATTGTTATGCTGTAGAGTGGATCCAAGGACTTAACTATTTGTTTATCAGAATTGTCAATAAAAAATAGGCACATAGCAAACTACTACTGTTCCAAAAGGGGAAAGATTTCTAGTAATAAATTTTTATTTTAACCATATCATTACTATTACCACAACTTACATGAGACTCATTCAAATACTGATACTTTACTTGCTGCGAGCACGATCCAAAAAGCTTTAATCCAACATAGTATACATAATTCATAATGAATTGCCATTAAGATGCTATTGAACGTTCACAGTCAAGGACAAATTTTGTAAAAAATGTGAACCTTCTAATCATGTTCTGAAACAGGAAAGGAAGTGAGTTTTTGAGCGGATATCTGACATACAATCTACCTATTATAAAATGTTTAATAATGCAAAATTCTATATAAGATCAAGGAAGCTCAACATACTTTCGAAAAGGAGATAATTTAAGATAGTTGATCTCAATAATCAATTTGTTTCTTTCTTTAGCAAATTCAAAATAAAAAACAAAATTCCCAATTGATTTATGTCAAATCAATGCAAATTGAAATGCGTAGACTGAACAATCATTCCAAAATATTAGGTAAAATATAACCATATAGAATTACTTCTCCTAGAAAATGTACGCGCGTGCACGTTGCGAGAAACTGTGTTATTCCAGATTTCATATTATAAATTAAACGAATAAGTATTCACATTAGACAACAAGTCGGATATTCTCGAAACTTCCTTCTACTCTAAGTTCATTGACAAAACTATGATAATCATGGTTTTTTTAACTTTTGCGCTTTGTGAGTTAGTAACTTTAAAAATTTATATTTTGTTAGGATTTTCATCGGTTAAATAGGTCTCACTTTAAATAAGCTCAATGAAATTTAATCTCATTTCATCTAAGTATATTCGTATATTTTCAGTTTTCGCAGGCGTTAAGTGATTGATTAGAATAGTAAAGATAAATTTATTTCCCATTAAAACTTCTATTTCCCTAATAAATGTGTTTCCCCTCCTACGCATTTTCCATCACCTAGAGCACTTGCAAAATGGGACTAGATTAAATAGAACCACAGTTTTTGAGAACCTTAGCAGCAAAATATAGAAAAAAATAACTTTCCCATTGCATGAGGTATATCACAAAACTCATGCTTTTTCCTATAAAGGTTAATGATGTTGACTCTTATTATTAAATTCACTTTTCATATCAGTGAAAGGAATTTCGGAATTCTGACCTGAGGACATTTAATAAAGCACATATTTATCAATTTAAAAGATTATTTTGAGAATGTTTTGACTCTTCCCCATCTTGAAGGGTATTGGTTGGATTATAGCGGTCTATTTGATTGTCCGAGCACTTGTCATTTTTGCAATTTTGAACTAATTCTGTATTTCAGATTCCCCTAATGTCAACGGACGAGACGGCAAATCGGTGCATCGAACTTAATGAAACAATCCAAATTTTAGTTAAGGAAACTATTAATTCAATAGACGCGGACGTTGAGCAGATTAAAAATGAGGTAGCTTTCCCTAATTAATTTTACATGATCTAGACAGTTGCAGTAGATAAAGACAAAGTTGTTGGCGCTTCGTATGTTAATCCTAAGGCAAATTATCTTCGTAAACAGTATTTCCGCACTCATGATAATGATGTAAGTTTATATATTCATCTTAAGTCCTGTAGTGCCCTCCAGTGAATGCGGATACCAAAGAGCGTATTCGGTTAAAAGAAACAAATATTGCCGATGATCTAAACTCGACGCTTCATAAATGTAAATGTTTCTATTTTTTTATATTGCATTTTAGTAACTCAAGCTGAGACCATGAAGCTGCTTTTCGCAATCGTGGACTGCTATCGAACAACTTTGCAGGAAAAACTTAGGGAAAAAATAGATAACCTCACGGAAACACTTGCCCAGGTTAACAAGGGTTTTTCTGAACGCAGGGGGATATATTCAGAATTGCAAAGTGCTGAAAAGGAGCTTAGCAAATCGAGGAAAATAATCTCCTCCGCTGTGCCTCGTGAAATCACAAACTTCATTACTTCCTTGTCAAACGTTATTCCTGATTCAGCACAGTGGACAAATAAATTCGAGGAAATGGCTAAATGCAAAGTGGATGACACTAAATCTTCATGTATTTCTCTGCCTGAATGGATTTCTATTTTGAGCAAAGCCCACACAGTTCTTACAGATAATGACTGGAATCATATATCTGTTCATGTTGTATGTTTTTTATTCTCCATTGATATTTGTTTGTTTATAGTTAAAAAGTGTAAAATCAGCAACGTTTTGTCGTCTCTACTGGTTTCACAGACTGCGTCCCGGACTTGTTCATGGAGTGTGGTCTTCGAAGGAATTAGAGTCCCTCGGAGCTGCTGTGACGATGTTTGGACCTTGTGGTCATTGGCAACGGATTGCTGATCATTTGAACTGCGGTCGATCAGCTTTCTCCTGCTTCAAAGCATGGCATAAATATCTCAACCCTGATCATCCCTCTGTAAGATCTGTTTATTGTTTTAAATTTTACATTGTAATCCCTTCTGACTTGTCTGAATGCTTTTCAGAAAATTGTTTGGACTTCGGAAGAGGACAAATCTCTTGATGTAATTGTAGATGATGAGGTAAAACACGAATGTAAGGCCATCAGCTTAATTGACTGGGGAGTTGTTAGTGCTCGTCTTCAGACTCGGTCGGCCATTGCTTGCCAGCGTCGTTACGAAGAATTGCACAATACCTTTCGGTCAGAACCCTTCACCACTGAGGAAGATCTTACACTCCTCAAATCCATTCAGTGTCTGGGGACCGGTGGAGGGACATTCGGTTGGGGCACAGGCGGTGAGAATCCGACGTGTGTCGGTACTTGGTCGGTTATTGCAGCTCAACTTCCAACTCAACGTCGTACTGCTAGGGAGTGTGAATTACGCCACAATGAACTCTGCGAGAAATTCCAGCCGTGGACTTACGCAGAACTTCGACGACTCTTCAAATTCGCTACTCACATCAAAGAAACCACCAACAATGATTCTGGACCTCGTAAGTGTACCTAAATTCGTATAATCTGATCTTGATGAATTTAAATTGATCTTACATTTTGTCATTCAGTTATCACAGTGAATATACTGCCTTACTTTCCTGGACGTCCAATGTCCGCACTTCTGACAAAGATGCAGGACTGCAAGTTGCTGGCTAGCATTTTAAAGCGTCTGCGTCGTTTTCCTCACCATCCAGGCGTCCAATTTGATGAATTTTTCTCTTCTGCTGAGATGGAACCCATTCGGCCACATCTTTTCAGTCCTCCTTCCGTTCTTTGTGAATGGGTGGGACAACTCCAAAGAATTGGAATCCGCAATCCCGAGGGTTATGCATTTTCACGGGTAGGTTTGACTCGTTAAACTGCCGAAAATTTTGCAGTAAAATTAGCTTTAATTTTCTAGCTTCTTGCGTGGAAACCTCGAGAGCCTTATCAAGTTCCAGAGGGTCAAAAGCCCAACTACAAGTTGGAAGCTTTCCATGAATTCAGTCAATTATTAATGGATCTTGAGGAAAACATTCTTCTTCCCTCTTCCTCGGAAATTTCTCAGTTGCAAAATGAACCCTTAGCAGGAGGAAATCAACCGTCTCCCTCATCACGATCAAATCAATTACATGAGAATAAGGGGCTACATATCGTGAGAGTAGCAAGACTCATCAATTCATATCAGGTACGGTCTAGTTTTTTCCTTACATTTATCTTTCATGAAACTCATGGTTTAATTCTGTCTTTAGATGCGGCCAGTTGTATTTAGCCTGTTGTCAAAGGAGATAGAGCGTAGAATGCATCTGGCGGTTCCAGATCTGCCCAGCTTTGATGGCGAACGTGGTGAGGGAAAACGGAAAATCAAGACCCTTTCGCGTTATTCGGCTAATAAGGACCTGAAGGCGGGTGAAAAATTGCTCAAAGATCACGAGTTTTTCACCAAAATATTTGAGCGCGTTCTTAGTTATAATCGAAGGGCTTCTAATGCCTATTACGGCTACAATCCCCGCGCTCTCGATGGTGTGAGTATCTACTTAAATAGTTCTAAGTAGCATTGTGTTTTATCTTAAACTATTCGTGATTTTAGATGGCACCAGAGCTGGCAGGAGATATGCTTTTCTACGCACAGGAGGAATTGGTCAGTGGCGTTCAATCTCGTGAACCGCAAGAAGCAAAGTCTTACACCAAAAGCGTTCCCTTAGCTAAGCTCCAACGCGTCATACGTATTCGCCAGTTGCTACTGAAGTCACGTATTCCGACAATAAAATCAGGCTCTCTGAAAACCCCTTGGACAATGCCTTTTGTGGAGTGTGGACGCACAGATGTAAGTAAACTGCTCTTTTCCCCTACTATCTCTTCTTTGTTTTTACAATAGTTGGTGTTATCTAGTTATCTCGAACTTTATGCGAGCGAGCACATGTAAAATCACTTTTTATGGCAAATATCGTTATATGCCTAATAGCATTTTTATGATCACACTACATTATTGGCAGACATGCTGATCCTTGCTAGAATTCTTATCTTTTCTTCACGGAATGGAATATTTATATTTGATGAATTAATTTTGATTTTTCTGGTTTTACCAGCAGCAACAGGAGCAAATTAAACCGCCTCTTCTCGCTCATATTCCTGATTCACTTCGTGCGAAACTCCTTGATCCAACTTTTTTTCCCACCTGGGTGACAGAAAGGGCAACTTCTCTCGTTGCTGAATTTTTGGGAGTTGGTCAGGACTCTGCAATTCAGATAATGTCCCCTAATCAATCTACCATCTTAGTTTTCAAATCTTTACTCCTCAAGCTTCCTGAATTTCAGCGACTGGCTGGGGGCATTGTAATGCGAATTCTTCGATACAGGTTAGTTACGTTATACATGAATGTTTTCATTCAGACTCCTATTTTTATGGGATTCGGTATTTGTAAATGATTTATTTCGAAGTCGAATTAGAGAACATATGTCGTCATCTACCTACTAAATTTGCATTTGGTCTTAATTCGCCAAATATTGGGGACTGAAATCGATAGATGACTTCCTAATTTTCCTAGGATTTGAATTATCTATCGGTGATGCATTTTTATTAGTTGAACTTTCTACAATAGTCCCAAAGAAGCAAGTTGGACAGAAGAAGAACTCTGAAAGAAGAGTGGAGTACATTTGACAGATTTCTGCCCTAAAAAATGTAGATTTCTCTTGACCTCAAATTGGCATTGATGCTCCTTTGTCCTCCAGACCTTCGCTTGGGGTAGTTAGGGACGTTTTAAAGGTTGATCGACAAAATCTTATCGGTTTTCATTTACAGAGGCTTTATTTCAATTTGCTTTCATAAACTAGTTCCTAGGAGCAAGCATTCATCTCGAACTTTAGTTAAGATCATTATTTCTCTCCACTTGAATTCATCTGAGTGTTGAAAAACTAGATAGATTTTTCTTTCTACGTTTTAGTAACTTCCAAACTTGTTTAGCAAAGCGTTTTTCCAACATTTACCTTATGTAAAGGGGTGGCTCCATAAATCTTCCCTGGCGAGAGACTCGAATTCCGCCAGACTTAGCCTATGCGGTCGACCATTCCACTCACTGGGCACCGAACTCTTGATTGCTGACTTCTTTTTAATCATTTTCTTAATACTCCATTTTATAATGTAAATCCTCGTTTTACTAGTTACTTTACTTTGTTTAACAGGACCGACTGTAACTACTTTGGGCATTCCCAAACCAACAGTTCCTCAACTGATTTTCAAAATACAAGTTCGTTTTCATTTCTCATGTTGATCTACTTTGATATATTTGTAATTTTGGAGTGAATGCGCCTTTTTATTTAAATAGAAATTGATGAACTGATACAAGAACGACCAGACATAGCAGCTATGCTATCAAGTGCGAAACATAGAACCTTTATCCTGCGTTGTTTCTCACTCTTCCTCTGGCCTTGTCTCCTTGCCAACATGCCAGCTCGAGGCATTGTAGATCGCTCCATCGCTTTCCTCAATGAACAATCGTATGTTGTATTGTCGTTTTTATATTCTCTTTCTTTCTCATCTAGTAAATATCTCTAACTTTGTGTACCCATGTGTTGCATGTCGCTTTCTTCTTTGACTGATAGTCTAGGGCAGTACTGAGCGCTTTTTCTACGGTAGTCTTCCAAATGCTGAGAATTTTCTTATTAAAAGAAGAGCTATTTCATAACTTACAATGTCTGAAAATATTAGCTATTGTTGGGAATCGACCCCTGCGCTGAGACTTAAACGTGTTGAAGCACTTTCTTGACATTTGACTAAGTGTGGCGCGTGTTTGTTTTCATTTTAGGCAAAAATTGGATGAGTTTTTAGACGATGAGGAGGAGGAAGAAGTAGAGTCGAAAAAGTTGTCTTCAAAGAGGAGGGAAACGAGAATCACCGAAAACGCAGAGTGAGTGGAAGATTTATTCTCCGTTTCCTAATGTTGTTGCGACTTTTGAATGACATTTGACATAAAGAACTAGTTATCATTTTTTTTGGGTAAAAAATTTGCCGGCGAAGCCCTTTTTTCCAATGCTTTAAATAAACAATAACTTTTTCTCGATCATTTCTATTTGTGTAAGACTAGGAGAAGTGTTTTAGGAATCTTTTATTTGAAGTTAGCAATCGCTCTGTAAATAATCATTAACGGAGGTAATTATTAGGCTGGCTGGATACATTCCGGCTAAGCATATCAACATTAGAGAACTTGGTAAATCCACAGGTGTTTCCAGTTGCTTTCATTGCTAACTGACTAGGAGTTGATCAGTGGGATGGTGCTGAAGTTATTTATTGAATTCTTTACACATGTTGTATAGTTATTTTTTTCCACTATATTAAAGTATTGTTTTTTCCTGGGAATATTCGTAGAAAATTACCAGCATTGCACTCCACTTTTATAAGTAACTCCCTTTGTTATTTGATTCAAGAAAGTGAAATTGGCCTTCAGTCGTCGTAAACTATTCTTACCAAAGACTTCATTTCATCTGCCTTAACTTCTCTCAACCATAACTTTGTATGCACTTTCATTTCGAGTTCTTTTATGGTATCTAGTGGCTCGAAAGTTTCTGTGAAGGATGATGAAGCAGATGTTTCAAGGCAGTCCAAAGCTTATTTGAGGCTTTGTCGTAAAGTTTCTGTGGTAATCCTATCTTCGTGGCTCTGCGAAAGCGTTTTCTTAAGATTAGCTTCCCTGAAGAGGTTGAGTTTTAAATTTTGGGCTCTTGGGGGAAGGTAATCGGCTCCACAAAGATCTCAATCAACGTAGTCCTTACTATAAACGAAAACTGTGAGATCTTTAAAATGATTACCCTTTGCAAGTCAATATTTCTTGCACCCTATCTAAGTGTAAGTAACAATCTTAATATCTATCAATCACATTTACTCATTTAACATGCTGGTTTATGATTGTGATACTTGAATCTGTACTATTTTGTGCATCTTGTGTTGTTTCAGAGTATTTTCAAGCAAGCCACACTTCCGCTCAGAAAAGACCTGGAATCACCCCAATTTCCCGAATGCTTGGACACAGTTCACCGTCAACTTCAACGACACTATGAGTGTCGTTTGCGAGCTGCCTTCAAATGTGGAAGACCTCATCAAGTGTGGATTTGTGCCTGACAACCTGGATACCTAGATTTCAAATCAACCTTAATCATGTCTTATTATTTTTACTAAAAAAACAAAATCTATTCTTTGTAAATCATTTGTATCACTAAAATTTCTGCTCTGAAATCTGTTGTATTTTCTTTTGTTTTCACCATCACCCAAATGCGGTGTCGTTGGGTGGTCTTGTATCAAAGTTGCAAGCGTCTGGCAACTGCGATTGGTTTAATCAACTGCCGTTTTTCAAATTGCCTTAACACCAATTTAGTATTTAGTAAGGCTGAATGGAAAAATAAATTGTGCTGTTTAAGCCACACTTGCGCCAAGCCACCTTTTATTTCCCTAATAATTGCCTTTTTACGTCGGCAAGCATTTGCTTTAATTTTGCCATTTTAATACCCATAAAATATCAATAAGCATGATCATTGCTGTGAATGAGTAAAAAATGCCAACACAAGCAACTAGTCAATTCTGCCAAGTTAAGCACATATTAGATGGTATAAATTATTGACTCTGGTTATTAGAGGGGAAGTCGGCGTAAAGACCAACCCTTCACCTAAAATCAAATGAATCATCATAAGGGCCTTATCCCTAATTTCGAACTTTGATGCGACAAACTGTTTCTCGATAACAAACAATCTGATGCTCCTTATACTACAGGAAGCGTGGCCTAAATAAGCATTTGTCAAAAATATCATTTGCAAAACATAAAGAAGAACGAAAGGGCATAAAGATCCATAAGGGCATGTAAAATAGACCAAGAAACATTAAAGGATTCGAAAGTTAGACTGCAGTTGGTCATGTTGGCAATCCAGGCTTCCCATTGGTCTGAGTGCTGGCAAGTGCTTCATATCTGTTAGCTTAGCCCGCATCCATTTTCTCAGTATCAATCTGCATGGCGGCTTACACTAACTGATTCTTCTTGTATCATTCTTTTTACTGAGACATTGTCCATGATTTAAAATGCTTATTTCTGCCCTGATATGAATAGTTATGACAATCAAAGAGTGAAATCATACTGGAGGGGTGTTTTTCAACAATTAAAGAAAGGAAAAATGTGCTTCTCTGAAATAAAAAATCTCTTCCGTTGTTGTTTCGAGTTCATAATAATAAGTTCATTTATTAATTCATTGTATCAAGGATACGAATACAGGGACAAAAGAAATTACACCTTCCAAGTTCCAACAAAATTTATTTGAGTGACCTGGGATAAACATTCTTACCTTTTTCAGTTGATATTCTCATCTTTAGGTTTGATTTCTTTCGTGGTTTTTAATTGTTAGGTTTCGTTTTGAAAACCATAATCATATAAATATTTTAGGGCGCTATTTTCTCTTCATCTTCCATTCTGTAGAACGGCCTTGAATTCCAAAGGATCATTAGAAAACTTACATCCAGTTGCGAAATTTCGAACACCGGTTGATTCATCCCTACAGAATTGTTGTATCAGGCAAAAATTTACTTTAGGATAACTGAGTTTACTAGTGCCTGTGAACTAGTTAGTGAGTACTACTGCCAGCTTCTTTTTGAAGTAGTAAATCCTTCTCATAATCCTAGAATTCTACCCAATTAGGCTATATTGGACTCAGAAAGGATTCGTATATGTGATCGAGGATGTGCCCTATGTAATTTCTGAACTCGTTGAGCTGTTGTTGGATCCAAAATTACCCTAACAATATGCGGTGCATGAAAATGATAGATGCCTGTGTTAATTTCTTTCGAGTGTCTAATCCCAACCTGGACTAATGTAAGCAACAAAATTGTTATTTTTCATTGTATATATTCTCTACCACTGTTTGCAATGTTAATGAGACACTAATGAATGAGCCTCTTTATTGCAATCTCTTAAAGGAAATAAGGGAAGTGTCATTTTGGTAAAAATCATCGGGATAGTCGAAGCAAGCCAGAATATTTAAGCATAACAAAATCTCTATCAATTAGTAATCCAGGCGTGTGAGATCATGTGAGTTTTCACATACAAAGTATGCATCCACAATTGGTGCGCCTAATTAACGAAGATCGCGAGAGAGAGAGAGAGAGAGAGAGCTTAAATGCACCCACTTTAGGTAATATTTGTGGAGAGAACCCTCACTTGCCTCAGATTTTCTCATTGCCTTGTCAGTTTTAACTGATTCTAAAAGAGTCTAAAGCTGTGAGGCATTGCATAGAGCTATAATCAGTTGATTCATTTAATTGGCAAGATTTTGTAGAGGGATTGGATTATTAATTCCTGCTGCTAAGATGTATAAAGTATTAAGCCTGAGATATTGAACTAACAGTTTCAGCAAAGAATTCGGATAAGATTGAAAGTTATCTTACAATTGACACAAAATGCTCACTCTTTTAAAGAACACTTTATTTTATAAGTATGAAGTACAGTGAGAATTCGTTTGGATTGGCGAAGTAGGAGTTTTGTTTAGTAGCTCCTAAGCTCTTTCATAAGAGGAATGCTATAGTATCCTTAGTCTTGGATCGTAGCAAGTTGTGTGGATATTTTATAGCCTAATCAAGTTCGATTAGAGAATCAACAATTGCCCGGAAATCATTCTGATTTTGTGACTGTATCCAGTATCTTACGGAACAAGAATTGATGTCTTGATCGCCTGAATAAATAAATCAATGCTCAGTTAGCTGTCTGAAAAAAATTCATCCATTAAAATTTTACTTGAGTCCTGTTAGCAGACAAATTTCCTTGTTGCTTATCTTGCTTAGGCATCTATTGCTTACTTCAGAAATTCATTTCAGCTATAACCTAGACATAAATGCATTTGAGTAAATAAGATTTAAAATATTATTATAAAGAACATTCGATATGGGTCATCAGCTAAATGTGGGATTTTCAACGTGGGTTTCACAGACAATTATTGCGCTCATCAATATTCGTTGAGAAACAGTCGAGTGAAATTGGAAAACCTTGGGCCTGAAGTTAAAGATTTCTATCCTTAAGGCCCTTCTGACTATTCATTTCTAATTACACTAGAACAGAAAAATCTCATTGTCTTGCAGGAAAGATATCAATTACCCTTCGTGTGAATCTTTCGTTCATTAGAAATCCATCTTAAGTTGTGATAGTTCTCCCAAATGATTGTAACTAGGATCCTATGATATTGAATCATTTTTCACCCATTAATTTGACACTAGAATGCCCATGATTAGCATATATATTTTGGAATGTCACTTTAGGTTGATACAAAAATAAATTGCAGCTTTGCCTCCTAATGTTGGCTATTCCTAAATTAAGACACATCACTGATAACTTTATTGCTATATTTAATACATCGTTAGAATAAGTAAATCGAGTATGTATATCTAAGCAAATCTGATAAACACAGCTGACCCCTTATTCTACAATTAATAATAAAAATTAAAGCGATATTCTTAAAACCTGAACGAATAGACGGTAGATTCTGCCAAATATAAAATATAGAAGGTTAAACTTGTAAGACACAATATCTAGAGAGAAAAGGACAGTAATGAAAGGAGAAAAGGAAGAATTTACAAGGCATTACGAGAATTGAGTTACCTTTACCTGAACGTCCATTGTTGGATTGGGTAAACAAATTATAGTGCACTATCAAGCGACAGTCAATACACCTCGTAGGAGAATTATGCAGAAGAGTTTAGATTTTTGTCTAATATTCGAGATTTGATCATCCTTAAATAAGTCATTGCAATAGCAAAACATTTTAGAGATTGCTGAGAAACCACTCATTAGCTAATCAGTGGTATTTTCACATGAAAATTGTCTCCCGGGGTGTAATTTTTAAGGACCGAAATGAGTTCATTGTTGTTCACCTTGAGTGAACCTAGTTAGCTCTACCATGTTCGACCTCATCATCAGCAACCATTTGGCCATTAGAGTAAAGTGTATTAGAAGTGTCTGACCACCAATAAAAATTATTAAACCGGAAAACAACCTCTAGACGCCGCGAACATGAACTCATTCAAGAAACAATTGACAAATCTTGGAAGTTAACAATTGAAACCTTAGGACGAGAAACAGCGGACTATACTCAAGTATAACCTTACACTTTGTAAGATTCTCTTAATGTCCTTTTCCTTAACCCGCACTTAACTGAGTTACTGTTTCCTGGGATAAAATTTTCTATCACAAATTTTTGCCTTTCTGCGGATAATAATGAATCTATAATCACATAATTGCTAGATATTTGATATCTCCAGGAATTTGAGAGCATCACATAAATATTATATGTCATCCAAGTGAAAGGGAAAGAAAACTTATTCTGCCATTTTCATTATCTGTAAAAGAACAATTTCCTTCAGAAAGTAGACTCTCTTCTCCAAGTTTGGTACTCGAAACTGTCACACGTTCATTTTCATAAACTCACGAGAGAGTCGAATTTTTTCAATAAAACAAGCAAAAAAAATGCTAAAACGAAACTACGACGTAGTTGCTTAAATGTTTCTACAAATACTCGTATTGTTGAGAAGAAAATTTTCCAGGAAATAATCACTTACGCTTTTTATTCTCAAAGTTCTTCCAGGGTCGTTGTCACTTAACAGAAATATAATTTTTTATTTATAAAAGTAACTTTTTTAGATTTAATATAAAAGTTATTTTCAGATTAACGTAGGAGATATGAATAGCAAGGTGAGGAATACAATAAAGATAATATTCGATTTTGTAATGTAGATAACCAAACAAGATCAGAGCTACTTTGGAGAGAGGACGGAGCTGTAAACTACAAAGATGGAATTGTAGAGCCATTTAATTTTTCTCTATATAATTAACTTTCATTAAGTTCCTTTTGGATGAAGATATATAGCATTTATTGAGGAAAGGCAGCTTTACTATCTTATTGGGGCACCGATTGTCAACCATTTTCGACCAATGCCGATGTCAGTTAGAAAAAAGAAATTGGAAAAATCTCCTCTTAGGGGTATACTTTCCTTGATTCAATTTTAAATTTTTAAATAGTGCAAAAAGTAATTTCATTTGCATGTGCTTATCGCTAACATTTTGCAATGACTTCATAAATGTTTCAACTGACAGCATTAATCGAATTGTTGTAATACCCATGCAGCGCTTAGCTCAGAATAGATCTGACCCCTTAAGTCTAAACGAAATGCTAGTCTGTTGTTCAAGCTCTCTGAGATATGCTTATTTTGGCTTAATCAATGTCACTGAAATAAAAGACTGCAGATCGGGAATCAGTTCATGTAATCAAAATAAGGAACCCCTGGTTCCAAAGATCGCTTCCCTCCTGGTCTCTTTGTCTTATTACCCACGGAAATGCAAAATTTACTATTTTTGACCATGGAGTAGCATCTTACCATGTGCAATAGCGAAATAATTAAGAAAGGGATGAACAAGCGGAAGTAGATGTATATAATGAGATCAGCATGTCAAGAGTCTTATGTTTGAACTTTGGAAGCATTGAGTCGTTCAGTTTCTTTAAAAAAAGTATAATTTACTTTGCAAGATCTAAATGTTCTGTTATGATGTAACAGACTAGGAGTCTCGGTAGTAATCTCGTGGAGCATACCAATCTAGAAAAGCTGGTAATATTGCAACTTAACACGGAAGCCAATAACCCACGGCAGAACACAAGGCATATAATGGTAAACACGCATTTATTAACGAAACTCCATCTCAATCGGTACCGGCTTAAACAAACAGGCACAATTACAAAGTGTCTTTTATCACCGAGGAATTAAGAAGGAAATTAAATTTGTATTCATAGAAGAAAAATTGGAAACAGTGAAAATTGTTATTATTTCTCCTAGCATATTCCAAAGCTCTCTTTTTCTGATTTGATCCTTGGCTTTCTAGGTTAATTCATGTCCACAATATTTGGAGCTTGTTGACTGATAAATTTAACGAAATGATTGATTCATTTATTTCTTCTTACAACCATGTGCAGGTTGCGGGGGCCATTTGAACATGGCAGAGCACATTTGAGTATACTATTGATGGGTTCTAATAAATAATTAATGCAAATAACACTTTCTAAATTTGTTTACAATATTTAAGTCACAATTGGAGGAACTGAAGGAGATGCAGTGAGAATTTGCATTTATAGCAGAAATCGTGATCTGAAGCATACACATATCGCATTCGATGAAATTCTTGAGCATATTTGTCTCATACGCTACACTTTCTAAATAGTGATTTTATTCGGATATAGGGGGTAAAAATAATGACATCCTAAAAAGTGAAATCACTTACAAGAGAAAACCTGAGAAAATGAAAAATATTCCTACCTTATTGTCAAAAACATAAAAAGAAAATGCGGTATGACTGAAAAGTCACTTCGCAACATCATATTTTATCTGTCTTTTTATTTACTCATACAACAAATGAGTATTGAGCAGATTTCTGTGTGAAATCAATTGGAATAAACTTATTCAACTTAATATTATTTCCGCATGCAATCACAATTATCTAGGATTTTATTTTTTCTGTTAATTATAACACTGTTAACTTTTTCAACCTACAGCATAGCGGTATTATGAAGATGTGTTTTCAGGTTATGGTCGTTTAGAGTCTAAATGGTTAAGTTTTTGTTGATTCAAATAGACAAATGCTGGCGTTTCTGGTCAGGTAGAACAAAGAACAAAGTGCATTTCCTTCTAATGATAAACTGGGTAAGCAGATAAAAGATTACAGTTATCCATACCCCCTGGAAACAAGCTTAAAATTATTTATTTCGTTCAATTTCATCCTAACCCGTACTATCGTGTTTGCTTTCTACTTGAGTCATACCTATCTGGGCAAATTCCTAAATCCCTTATTAGAGGAGACAATTAGGTACACAGTCACATAAAAACGTGATGTTAAAGGTGCTCTAGGAACTTTTTAGTATGGAATGATTTCTCAAATTTACCCATTCCCTAATGATTAATTTATCCTCCAATTCAATTCTCCGTTTAATTCCATTAAGTGCTCTGTCGACGTACTAAACCAAAAATGAGGTTAATATATGAAATTTTCTGCATCAGTGTCAATGAAGTGTTAAAATTCCGCTGCAATCGCGAAAAAGTTGCCTTGACAAACCAATAATACGGATGTTTCGCGTTACAACAGCCTCAGCTACATCTCTGCTAACAATTTTTAACGCAACTTGGAGATTTATGTGACGTATATTGAAGGATGACTCTCTATGCGTCTTCCAAAATTACTCTTTGTGAAAATACGTTGATTTTTTCGCCTTGAAGTCCCAATGACTCAAACCCCTATCTGTCATGTCTAGACGAATTTATCCATTCTCCTATTTCTATAATTGTCTCAGCTCCTCTGCCCCTCATCCCTCTCTTACTTACTTGAATCCTCACTATGCCTTATTCAATACACTTTGGCCTACATAGCTCTTCGTGTTCTACTTTTTAGAATTATTGTTTGCCGGTCTTAGCTCCCAGCCATTAGTTGTTATTCTAACTGCAACAATATTAAACGAAGCCTAACGGCCTGCCTATATGGAGCCTCCCGCTTGTTTTTAATTTTATGATTTAATTAATTATAGTTTATGAATAAAAAGCACTTTAGTAGTAGTATGATGACGAAATGGGGGCAAGAAGTTATTGTGTTTGATGTGGCGCCCTCTGGATGTCTGCATATCCAACAGACCCATCAACTAAAAATATATGCTTTTTCCTAAAGTGACATTCTGTTATTTATAGACACGATTTTTGCTATCTGCGTTTTTTGGCAGGGAGCATATCACCAGGTAAACCATGAAAATCTCTTTTTTGAGAATTGCTGTCCGTATATTTCCGATCGGCTTTCTAAAAAGCCTTAAAGGAGGAATATGTTTTTACTACCATCGAAAGACGATAAACACGCTAAATCGCAATTACTGTATATTTTTCGATCAAAATTAAAGCACAGATAAAAATTATTGTAAAAAATACTTTTATATATTGGTTAAGATATTAGATTTGATTAGTAAATTTAGCATTATGGAAAGTTATTTGTTTAGCAGTATTGTGGTATCCAGTTAATGGTAACGATAAAATGGAGCTTTCTCATTGGTCACAGTCCCTAAGATTTTTCGTTCCAAAATAAATAATTAATAAATATTACATTTTGGTAGTAGTGAACCATTAATCCCCTGAGACACAGAAAGTTTAGTATTTTCTCTTCGTTCCGAAACAAATTTTAGTGGTGAAACTGACATGCTTACCAAGTTCACCGTTTAAATATTAACATAGCTTGTCCAATGGACTACCTAAACCACAAAAAATTGTCGATATTTGTAATTAATTTAAACACCGATGATTAATTTGTGTGGTCTAATTTACAAAATAAACTTAAATTTTCCCGAACAATCGCCAGTGTCTTAAAAGTTTGTCATCACTTTATAGGAGCTGGACCCTATCAACCGCATTCTTTTTAGTGATCCACTCTGATCAGAAGTGTAAGAGAAATAAAGACGATATAGATGGTTATCAATCAAAATGATCGGTGATGATTACCAAGACCGCTTCGCTCTTTATTCTTAAAGAACAAGGAGAATATATTAACAGGGAATTAAAATGGCAGTCGATGAAAGATTGACAACTCACGGGCGAGTTATCAAGAAGATTTCCTCTATCCGATTGAGCACTCTCTGCACCTGACAAGCTCTCAACAGTTTCACTGAGCCAGCTGCAGGTTAGGTGAACTTTACACGTGCAAATTAGCTAGGGTGTGCTTTGTTGCGTCCTAGCAAGTTGGTTTTAACTTTCCAACTTATCTACACTGTGCACATTATGTTGAAATACCATCCATACCCGCCCCACACAGACCTATCCACTTTATATTGAAAATCATTAGTGGGTTAGTTTGTTGTTAAGATATCTTGAATATTAAACAAATTTTATTAATTTATCAAACTTTCGACAAGAATTATGGCTAAACTATTTACATGGTCTTGGGAATTACTTCACAATGTTTAAAACTAAATTCCCACGCAGTGGCGTTATAGAAGCAATCAGATTGTACCAACATAAACGTGGTTGCATCTGTGAAGCTCCATGTAGTATTCAGTATCTGACCACCTGATGAAGTCCCTGTGGAACATGGTGACTCGAAGATGCTTAAGAATGGTTCCTCCTGTTGTCAAGTTAGTCTCGTCAGTCTATTGAAACATCTGCAATATAATTTACAAGAATTGATTTGGGATTTTGTTTGTAATTCTCAATACGTTATCCTGCAAATCGCGAAGCTTACTAAGATATCACAGCCCGGTGAAAGGGCCTTGTGCGATTGTAAAGTTGTACTGGTGTCCCTAACACGAGTGTCCCAAATATGAGTGCCATGGCTAAGGAGCAGCTGGAAAATATTATAGCAGAAAGATGAAAACTTACTGTTAACACATGGGAGAAAAATTGCATTTGTGATTTGGAATGTATGCTTTCTTCACTTAACTGTTTACTTTTTTAATCTCTACTTTACATCTCGTTATTTTATTTTCAGTTGCAGTAAATTTGAACTGTGCAAATTCATTTAATTTTAGGCTCTTCTTTTCGCAATTTTTCTCAAAGTAGCTTTTTTTTGGACCGACGAATTTTGTCCCTTTACTTCAAATGTTTAAATTTTACAGGCCGTACAGAACACATAAAATCTATTCATGCACACTCTCGTGGCAGAGTAAGTTTGCTTTTTAGATTAGGCTATACTATTATTGATACACTTGCGAATACCTCTGGGTTCCATGTTACAGAGCCATCTTGATTTGGTTTCCCATGAATTTTCTTGTTAAAAAATCTGAGAGGAAATAGGACTATTTTTCACTGAAATTAAATTCATTTGTGAAACCTCAAAATGTGGAGCAAATTTGTATAATAGAAACATTTTTATTTCCAATCATAGGAGAAGTCAAATAAATTTGAACTTAAAATTATGTTTTTAACATTATTGAACATTTTATTAGTCTGATAAATAAAATGGAGCAGCTCCAAAATTAACGCCTCTTCTGTAGGATCATCAGAAGATACTGAGATATGCCAGTTTAAGAAACGAAAGGCTAAACTTCAAAACATTGGAATTTAATGTAGGAAACTACTTGGTTTGAAATGGACAAGCTTTGTATCAGGAATTTGAATGGAACACGACTTTTTGGTGCATCATCCGTTCCCTAATGGGCTACTGCGCTGTTTGTCTTATTTTGGCACTTCTCCCTGGTGAAAAATTGTAGAAATGTTTGCTTTACGCCGGATTGTAATAATATGTCATCGTGATTATTTTTCTTTTCTCAGAAGTTCTCAAATATTCATGCATATACTGTTGCTATTAATATATACTCGGGAACAAGCAGTAAATAGTATGAATTTTCGCAGGAGTCCGATTGAACATGAGACACGCAAGCCCGTTCATAACGAAGCTTGTGTTTAGTCTATCAAATAGGTCGTTTTGCGATTCACACTAAACATTATTGTAAAAAATGAATTTCCACACCAACTACGACCGGAAAACAGGCCGTTTTAAGGGTGAATAGTTGCGAGTGTAACTATTCATAAAGGAAAGAGATAGTTTTCAATATGAGAAAGCTTTTCTTTTCTATAAAACATCTACTTTTGAAACAGCTCGTACCCAGCAGGCTGGTAGCGTTTTTTGTTTCTTCCGCCGATTATTTAAAAGATAAACAAAACAGAATTTGTAAATATGTATTCAAATGAGATTAATAGATCGCGTGTTTTCATTCAAAATATTTTTTCATCATCATATTTAATGATATGAATACCCAGTGGTCTCCGTAATAAAAGTGATGCGAAGCAGACTCAAATATTTTCCATGCGATATGAATTGAATTTGTTTCACGGTCATTAGGTTAAAGGACTGCTTTTCTTCCATACTCATATCTAGGAATGAAGTCTCCGCACTGCTAAATTACTGGCTAACAAGACTGTCAATGAGCCCTGAATATCTAATTTGTTAATATGTAAGAACGAAGAGAAGCCTTCACTGAATTGTAACCGCCGTCTCCTTCTCTCTGGGTTAAAGAAACTGTACGCAGAATATTCCCCAGGAGATTAGATTGTATTAGCAGCCACATTTGATTTCCGTTTTCACTTACCTAAGAGCCCCAAGCTGCAGTTTAAATTATCATTAACGGTTGGGATTCTGCATTTTTGTGAAATTGGCAAACATTAAATCTAAAGAAGTATAATGATAACTGAGACATATAACAAATAAATAGCCGCTAAATTGCACTGCAAGTGACAAAGAGGAAAGGTTGGGAAATAATTAAAAAGAAGACGGTGAGTGAGGATTTCTTTTCCTATTTTCACCCAAAACCAGTTGCAATTCTTTTAGATCGCACTATCTTTAATTAATGAAGCAAATACCAAAAGCATTCCAAATTATAGGCAATCCTAATAAGAAAATTAATAGAAAACGATTATTAAGAGCGCTCATCTCAAATTGAACAATTAAAAATCCTTACGTGGTCACTAGTAATGTCTGAGAAAGTGGTGAAAGATTTTCTTTACCACCTAACTTTCTATTTCCAATAAAAACCAGCACTACAAAAACTTACCACTCAACATTTCACGAGTTTTTTTACCGTTCACCGGACCGATGTTTATTAAAACTAGGAAATAGGTCTATAAGGTGTATTTATATTATACTGCCTATTTTGTCTAAATAGACACTGTATGTAATATAAATTAATATTTTCACACAGATGCCACTTTAATCTAACCATATAATCAGACTCGAGATAGCGCATAGCTACATGCAAATTAACTAATCTGACCACTCGAAAGCTCTTGCAATCCATACTAATTTGTCGTTACTGGTCTTCTAGGGCCATTCGTCTTGTACACAAAAGACACCAGGTTTCAGGATTGTTTTTGATTCTTTTGCAAGCGTTACTATCCTTCTTCTTATAAAAACTTCAATCAGTAGTTGTTAGCCTCAACTCTAAGGGGATTTCCAGCCTACGCAAAAGGATCCAAAAGGTTCGGAGACAACATATTCTGACTCCATCATATCTTAGGCCATTAACATCAGTTGAAATTTTTTGAATGGACAAAAAATGTTCACATCAAAGGCTTGAAGGATGAATTCCATCATCACCGTAATATCTATCTAACGTCATCACTAATTACCAAAATTTAATTATCTTGCTCTCATAGGGATGTATGAAATTGTCAACCTTATTATGACCCCAGGCTCTCTATGGATAAACATGGTGTGTCCTCAAGTGGCTCATCCTCTTTGATCAGAAAAGCTAACTAAGTGTACCTAAGATGACAGTTGTAGAGGCGCAGCTCACTCGGCTATGTCTGGGAAGCAGTCCCTTCCTTTCCCTACAACCGTCCCGTCCACTTAAAGTGCACACACAACTATGTCCTCACGCGCGTCCTCATCCAGCTGACGAATGTAAATAGCCTTTCAATACACACACAGACTGTCGTTTGTCAGACGCATCTTCCTTCGCTCCCTCCTTCCCTCAATTCTCTCTTCCCCTTGGAAGTCTGTACTGCGATTTGTTCAGTATATCCTGGTCTATCAATTCTTGGTGTTCTGCTTCATTGCTGTTATCCCTTGCTCTAACCGCAACAGGCTCTCAAAATGAGTTTACCGATAAACCCAAACAAGCAATAACATTAATTGATTCACTCTTTCAAAACATACCTATGTAAGATGATGTCAGTATAACAGGTATACGCTATGAAGGTTTTAAAACCAAGAAGTTAATTGATAGAGATCAGATTTATATATTATCTAATTCAAATGCTCAGTTTGGTTAAAGTAAGGTCTACTTAGTCTAAAATTGCAGGCACACTGAACTACGTGAGTCACAGCCGCAGTGTATATCCTATCTCGAGATAAACAAATCGCATCTGAATTAAACTGTATAAGTCAATCAAAATGGCTTCCCTCATTTTGAGCAAATGTGTTTGGGTAAGTAAAAAATCCCTCTTTGGCTTAAATCACGCTCAATTTCTATTCACAAGTGACCGTCTGAATTTTTGTTTACTCCAATTCGGCTCTCTTCAAGGAGATTCTCAAAGTCCGATTTAATAAGTTAATGCACTACTCGATGCATATACCCATCATTTTTGAAAATTGGGAAATTCCAAACAAAACAAATGGACATAACATTTATCAATAAACTGTACAAAAAAGACGAAGAAATTTAGAAGTGCATGAAACTCTTACGAGCAACTCACATTCTACCATCTCCAATATCGATCAGAATTAATTTGTGCGGTTGGCCTTCCGCGTCACTGGATGTCCACAGATGAGCATTAATCTCGTGACCTCTGATTGGGTTAACAGATAGGCCCATTAACCACTGCGCCACCGGTGCACACATAATTGATATTTGAATTGCAAACACCCCTTAATTTCCCCTAGAGCTACTTATTGTATTGTGTCATTCGTATATTTAAATATGTAATTATATTTAGAAAATTTGACTCTTACCAATTGTTTCTTCCTTACAAATAAGACGTAAAAATATTAGCTTAAATTCCTATATTTAAATTTAGCATTATCTAAAAAACAAATAGTAATTAATAGGAGGCTCGTCTTTACCTGCCTTAAAAGAAAAGGTCTCTGTCTTTTAATTCTCCTGAAAAGCGATATTTCATAATTGTCAACCATGCCTCAATGTTTTATTGAGAGTCAAATATGTCCTTTTCTGTCATATTATGACATGATGAACATCATAGATGTCTCCTGTACTTTGGTAAATTCCATTGAAAATCATTGATTAGATTGTTATGTTTAAAATATGTAAATAGTTCTAATTCAAACCAGAATCATCTAAACCGTAAAAGGGTTCAAAGACGGTTAAAGAAAAAGCCCGGTAGAGGTAGAAGAGTAGTAAAATAATTTTGGAATTTAAAGACATTTTGCAGGTAACGCAAGCTGGGCAGAATTTTTCATCCGTAATGCCGAAGATAACTTTCCTTTCGTGGATTCCTCTCCAAGTAGGAGCACCGTTTGGCAAAAAAGTAAACTCTTGGAAGACCGCTAAAAGATTGTCCGTTTGAATATTGGTTGAAGATCTCGGACCTCTATTGAATCCCAAGTGATTGCTGATCCACTGATGTCATTATGTTACGACCTATGGTGAAAGTGGTTGGGGATAAGGAGTTCGAGAGAGGTAACTGGAATAAGAATAAGTGGTTGGAAGCACACGGACCAATTACTGCCTCGTTTGTCATATACTCTTTAGTGTTGATGAGTCAGCTTCAGATTAGGAGATCTGTACATGCCCACCGGTTAGCTAGTTCAACTTTTACTACGGGGAAATTAGCAGCATTCTAGAATAATTGTTTTCTTCTAATTATCTCTTCAACAGTGATAGTGTGTCGGGAGTGTCGAACTCGTGACCCCTGACTTTGCACTTGTTTACCGCCAGATTACCGACGGTAAGTGTGCTTACCAAGTACTCACTTAAAGAATATTATGAGTGTGCATTAATAGCTCTCATTCATGAGCCGAGTAAAGCAACCATTTTTCTACTATTCATATAAAATTAAACGCCTCTCTCTACGATTGCGTGCAATTGACATAATAAGTGCATTTTGTGTTAGTTTTTCAAGCATCCAATGCTACACGAAACAGCATATACTCCGTAATGTTTGCATAAAGGAGAAAATAAAATTTCCTTCCTATCTACTAAATGGGATAATGTATCTCTATTTACTATTCACTTTACTATCACATTGAGTTCCGATTCACCTGACGAAATAAATAAGTAAAGGCGAATATTTTGATTCTGTCACGGTGCACAATAAGCAACATGAACTAGTGAATTTTCTGGTTCAAAGAGTAAGTTTTCATTTGTTACGTAGCATATTAAAAAACTATCATGCTGATTTGAGTTTAAAAAGATACAAGTCTGTTTTTACCATTCTTTTCGGATTTACTCTTATTCAGCGCTGAGGACTGTTAAGATGGTTGACTTCTACCGATTTCTAGGAAAAATTACCAGAAGTCGATAGCACCCCACTCCCAATAGGCAAGAAAGAAGAGTATAGATAAGAGGTGTACTTTCAGAGATTGCGTTCCCTCCGTTCTTGAACGTACCTTGGTTGTAAAGTTGTAGCTTTACCTGAATTTTGGTGGTTATCAGTAAAATTAACTTTGAGAAGAAGAGTTTTCTAACGTTATTTGAGAGCAGAGGAATCTTCTCTTATTTGCCCTTATATAATCAGTGTTGTTCGATACGGTTGGTCATGCCATTTATTAGATGTTTGGTGATGGGTTTCGTCTGAGTGTGCATCTTGATCGCTACGCCACCGATGCAAGATTAATATCAATATTAAGTCAATATTACTGTGCTTTACTGAGCACAGCATTTTTCTGAAATTCGTCATCAGAATATATAATGATGGAATGTTTCGCTCAACATTAATAAGTGTTCTGTCTTATCCGGTTTATGGATCAAATGGATTTTTTCCCTTAAACAGGCAGGAATTTTGAGTCTAGCCATAGTTTTCTCAGTGCATCTCTTGTTTAAGTAATTAGAACCTTATAAGTGTGCTTATGACTACCAATGCAATCCGCCGAAATAAGTTATCACAGGACTTACCCATTAATTCACATCTAAGAAGTTATTTGAGTTTGTATTTAGCTGATGATCCTTTAAGTGGACTTTTCCATTTGACGGGCGAGAAACATGTGCGGAAGGCTAATCTTATCATCCAAACTTCCTCAGTATAATGGCTAAATGTATTTTTCAATTGACTTAATAGAGTTCAATTGATATCTCATAGTGTACCGGACCTAACTTCTAACTTAATAGTTCCAGATTGTTACTAATCTGCTTAATAACAATATTTGCATGGGAGTAAATTGTAGAAAGTGCAGATTAGTTCTAATGGTTAGAAGGGAAATAAATGAGATGCAAAGCTGCGGACAAACCCGCAATATGCGCACCTTGTAGGAATAGCTCACTCCGCTACTGCAGAAGAGAAATAGAAAAAGTTCTCTGAGCTAAAACGAAACCGAAGCCTCCTTCTGTTCCATCAGCAGCAAAATTAGTGAGTTTTTGTTGTCAGCTTTTAGCTTGGGTAATTATTTATCGTGCTTTAACAGCAAAGCTACTCAAATTTTCATCCAACTGAAAGAAATTTTCTTTGAAAATGGTAACAATCTCCATTAAAATGAGAAAAATGTTTATTTAAATCCCTTTCTCTGAATTTATAATATGAAATTTTAAGATCCATTATATTTAGAACTGAATGATCTCTTTCTAACTCAATTAAAGATTAGACTTATTGTATGAATCAGTTAAAGAATGCGCCCAGAGAAAGCTCATAAACCTAATTTAAATAGATAGAACCCCTGACTTTCAATTTTTCCTTGTCATTTAGGTGCATTGACGACCGCCCAAGATTGAGCTAAACGAGTAACAACCTTGAAAAGAACACAAAGTTAGTAAATGCCTTGACTTGTTGATTTAAAATTTGATTTAATGAATATAGGGTCCAGTCGCTAAGCTCTGATAGAAAGAGAATATGATGTCAAGGCAGCATCACCAGTTGAAATTGATTACAAACAAAAGCATCCAAGATAGTTTGTTTCATAGCTATGTTCGTACACTTGTTCCACTTTCTCACTTTACATTAGTATCCATTATACTTCGCATCTCCCGTTTAACTTCCGATATTTAAGAAAGAGAATTGCTTAGTTAGACCTAATCAATTATAACAGAACTTCGAATACAGTTAAAGCAGAAGTAGGATTCTCTGTCTCGTAAATCTCTTCACAAATTCTTTTGTGTCACTCTACGCTGATGATTGATTTCAGTTGGTTAGATGGCGAGATAATTAATTAACTAATTAGAGAAAAGGTTTCAATTTTCAGACCAGGCACACCAATTAGTATACTCGACTGATTTTTTTCAAATAGTGCAGAACTGGAAAAACCTTTTTTGTCTTTACCACACTATGGAGACCAATTGAATCACGACTTGCTAACATTATCTATTATTATTATTATTATGAGTATATTAAATACAGGTATATACAAAAAGTGAGAGGGAGGGTGGGGTTTGTGAAAATTTAGTAGAATGCAGATTCACGTAAAGATGATTTCACATGTTGCGCGAGTACAATCACCTCTTGAGATAACATGGCCATGTCCTAACATGCTTCAAAGGGTGTGCTTTCCACTATATGTAGCTTTATTCATTTCAAAGAGAGAGTGAGAGAGAGAAATACAAGATTTAAATTATGTCGAGGAGTCGAACGATTTCATAAATGATTTTTATCAAACTCGGCTGCAAATTTGATCTCCAGAACTGGCAGTACTTTGACTACTCTCTTGTGTAGCAAATGGTGCTACCCTTAATAGAGTGTTCTCTTCATCTATTGGTTGAAGAGCTACAGACTGTGGTCGAGTATCGCTACTCCTTGCTGTTTCACAGGAGATCGTTCGAGGTTCACGGTCATTTTGACTCGAGGGACTTGTCGCCGAGACGTTTATTAGCACATTTTGTTTATTCTCAGTAGATGGCTCCGCATCCCATTGATTAAGTCGTCTTATCGAAGCATACTTCTGCCCAGTAGGTGTGAGAAAATATCGGCCCACCAACGTTTCACTTCCACCACTGGGTTGCTGGGCTTCGTATAACTTGTTTGTCATTATTTCGTGTGAAATGGGGATTCTCAATGAGTATCTAGGGCTACTTGAATTAGGGAGTACTTGGGCGGAGGGTAGGCAAATAGGCGTCTGAAGAGATACATCTGGGTTTTGCAGTTGCAAGGGTGAGAAAAATGTCTGATTTCTTAATGACAATGAGGTTTCTTCGTCGCATTCGGGAATTGGGGTGTAAGTTAGATGTCCTTGAATTGGTGGCTCCGATAGAAATTGACTTTGAATGCTTAGATCCATGCACTGGGGAACTGCTCTTGGATAAGGCATATGAAAGTTCCATTTCTGTTTCATGGCAAATCCAAACCACATCATGAGCCATGCTAAGTGGACGCAAACAAAAAGCATGACAGCAGTGAGACAAAAGTAGTCTTTTTCATTCCAATAGAGGAGAAATATATCACACAAACACGGTATTCGAATTAGAATATTGGCTATCAGTGAAAGAAAACCAAGGATAATGAGGGTGTGATTATATAATGGTTGACAGTGACAGTCGGTACAACTTTCTTTGTCGTCAAATGATGGAATTTCACTGCAAGGTGTTGATGGTCGCTGCAATCCAGATGTGCCATTTGAGTTTCCTTTAGTAAGTCTGAGGACATTCGCAACGGTGTAATAATTTTTTTGAATAGCTTTATAGAAGTGTCGAACGCCCAGATGAAAAAGAACTCCGTAACTGCTTAGGGTTACCACAAAACCAATAGCGCTAAGAAGGATCATTTGCCAAGACGTCAATCTCATTGGTAATTTCACCATAATGAGAGCTCCATAGATGCTGCTTGAGTTTGAACTTGTGGTGAGACAAGCTGTCAATTGAATCAACAGACTGACAGCTGCGTACTCAATGACGAGGTAAATGGCGGTAAATATTAGGAGAATAGAAGTGAGATAGGAGAAGGTGGGCCAAACTCTCCAGAAATTTATTGCAATGCGAATAGCAAGAAAAGCAAGCGAGAGGAAACAGTTGATGAACTCTAGTGAGGGCGGTCGTTGAGAGACATCATTCAGACCAGGAACGTATTCATTGTATGCCATTTTGACTCCAGTAGAGTGTTGTAGAATAGCCGATTTCAAATCATCCACTGCACTCTCCTGTCGCCTGGTCTGTGGTAGCTGCCCGATTCCTCCAAGAGTTGGCGGCTGAACGGCCAGCAGGTCAGTTCCTTTGAGGCGCATTGGAAATAGCCCTGACGAAGCTAGCTTGTTAGCAAGATCTGGATACCTAATGCGTGTATTCTTCATCACATCTTTTGGAGACAAAATTGGAAAGATAAAACTCAGGTCCGTCTGCCATACCAGATCTACAAAAGAGAAACAAAAGTTGGCTTAATTTCTACTAATATATAACAAATTTTACATAGTATAGCAAGTTTTGATTGGTAGATATTTTCATACAATATATTTATGAGTGTAAGCGTCGTTGTCTGCAAAATCGAACATTCCTAGAAAGGCGTGCATCCAATTCACGCAAATTACTATTCCCATTAACGCGAAAAAATGTTCTAAAGAGTTAAACAAGAGGCACCAAAATTCTCAAGTCCTCTCGTGAGGCTGGAAAATACGTATTTCTCTAACTGCATTAAGCTTACATTAGTTTTTATTATTTTTCCTTCATTTGGCAATATCCGGTATGAGAAAGTAGCCGAGGTTATTTGTTTGAGGTAATTTATTAAAGCCTATTCACCTGCCCATAATTTTAGAATAAAGGGTTAGTTGGGGAGGAGAAGAAAAAGACCAAATCCCACTTCTATCTAGCATCTATCTTTTAGAATTTTATAAATATGAAACAAACGTATTCTTTTTCGATTCCTGAAGTGAAAATGAGAAAAAAGAGACTCGACTAACAGACCATCATTTGCAAAGAGCACAAAAAGTAGCCATTTCTTTCCAAATCTCCAATTAAATGGAATTGAATCGATTAGCCACTTTCATTTAAACACTAGGAGTAAATTAGCCATCAATATAATTGTCGTGAAATAGAGGAGTTAAAAGAAAGCTATAATTACAATTCGAATAAATGACACTTTTTTCAAATGAGTGCCTTTAATTATACTTCCTCCATATCGAGGTGGGAAGAATTGTGACGTTCTCTCTCTGCCAAAACCACATCAATAAATATCGTTTTATTTCTTGCAGTAATAATTGACTTTTTCTGTTAGTTTAAGTAATATCTTGACAGGATCGAACTGAAGAACTTTCCGTTTCATTTAAATTTCATTTTGGATTAAACTGTAGAGATTGTAGAAATCACGATTTGGAATAGTAAACACTCTTTAATAAACATGACGTTTTTACAAAGTGTTTTGCTAGAGGGGAGTTATTTCTTATGTGGCCACCTGATGACATGGAAAGCACAAATCGCATTTGAAGATTTTAGTTTTTGTGTCATAAAGTTTCAGCAATCAAATTCAACCGCTCTTCTCTCCCTCCTCGTGTCCACAAAAAGCCAAGTTAGGGGCTTTTTGTTCACATTTTAGCGGTCTAATTGGCACCAAGTCAATCTATCCGCCCCTTTTGGTCAGTATCTCAGGTCCAAAGACACATTACACCTACCTTATCGGCTCTGTGGAACCATTATACACATTAAAACTCAAAGATACTTCTAAATATCATCAAATTACTTGCCATTAAACCTAAAACGTATGTACAGTCTGACGGTAAACAAGTTAAATGGCAACAGAAATTTCCTTAAAATCAATCACATAGATAAAATAATGAAAGGGGAGCTTTTTTGATATGATTTTAATAGACGACCATCAATTTCAGTCTGGACAGACGGAGAATATCAGGGACATGCTATAAGTCTTGTCCATAAGAGATTCCATCACTGAGTTAAATCAACATTTAAATGTAGATAGATTTGATTCACACTAAAGATGAACCCGCCTTCTTTGTACAACGGCTTATTACGATAGTGACTAAAATCTTTGAAACCATAATCTAATCCATTAAATTTGCCATTTTGTGATGAACGCTTCCTTCTGCCATCAAAAATGAAAAATACACACTTAAAATATTTATTTAGAGAAACAGAATAAAACAAAAATTGAAATATTTCAGTAAGTGGCGTTTTAATCCAAGCCGAGGGAATACTGCCATTTTTCTTCGTGGGTAACCAACTTAAATCGATCAACAGTGAGTCCAACAAATGATAAGGGGAAGGAGATCGAAAATATGTTGAGAGTAACTTCAAAGTGTCAGAGTCATACATTAGTTCCAATTTCATGGTTTGTCACCTGGGTCACTGCTTATTGATAGGTTGTTTGTTATGATGGCAGCTCTTGCGACTCAATTATTTTTTTCTTTCACTGGTTGAGAAGGCAAAATGGTCTTATTTTATATTCAGCAGCCTCCAGGTTTAACATAGCAGAGACAAGGTATTTAAGATGTCTGACCTAGCAGAGCTCAATAAGCAGTATTAATTCAAGACGAACAGTATATAAACTACTGATCTTAGATGTTCCGAGTCTTACATTCAGAACTAATAGCTTTTCCCTCTATTAAACATAATATTACAATTAAAACTATTAAAATTCGCTAGAATGGGCTCCACTATGTTTTAAACATCTTAACTAGCTGATTCGAACTGACATGATTTACATTTCAACATAGACCTTAGGTAACCCAGTCCTAAACAGCGCAGATATTGCTTAAGAATCTTGGATCACATCCTGAGTTTTGAATTTTTGAACATTAGATCATAGCAACGTAAACAGACGTTAAAGAAAATGTCGAAAATGCGATAAATTCTGCATTCTCTGGTAGGACTCTACTGAAGTTAAATATTAGCACGTATCTCATCCCACCGTAGTAGCTACAGAGGCAGTTGCCTAGTCAGTTAATTTGGGGTTTCTGATTTTTTTGTAGACTCACCACCCCCGGGTGGGACATTGAACACGTCCGTGAAATTTGCATTAAAGATACTGGGAGATAGAGGCGTCTATCCAAAAAGTTGCAGATGGAAATATATGGCCTTTAATTATTATTTTAATCGTGGCTGCGTAAAAAAATACGGTTTTAAGCATTTGAGCGGAATAGTCCGAAGAAAGCATGACGGAGACATAAATAGATAATCCCAGTTAGGACTTCAATATTCGGCTAAGCAACTGCCTCCGGAATAAGCAACTGTAGTGGAATAAGAGGCGTACTCATATTTCACTCCTTGATCGATTTTGAATCGGCAATACTTATTTGATCTCCTGCCTTAAATTAACTTTAAAGTATTTTTAAATTAAATTAAATTAGAATTAAAAAGTAGCACAGTAGGAGGAGAGAGTGAGTTCTTTAATGGGAGCATTCTTTTGACTAGCATTAAAGAATGCGCCGTAAGAATGATCTTATCCGGGAAAATTATGGCTCAAATAATTGCGCATTTAAAGCTTCGCCAATGGATGGTTATTACGCTGAATAATCCACATAAACGGCAGAATGTTCAAAAGGGAGGCGCACTTTATTCGGCGTACCGCAAATCCTTCCAAATTTAGCTACTATCCTGAAACATGGAAGCTTCTGAATCCACCCAGTTACGATGTCACTTAACTTTTGAATGACGTAATAAATTACTCTTTTTGACTCTAAGAAGAGGGAGTAGAAATGTGTCGGTATGGAAAATTTGTCAAAAAATAGTTTTTACAGCCCATGGCAATGGGAAAAATTTTTAAGTTTTAGTTATGGGAAAGTATCTGCATGAGGATAGTAGCAAATGAGCCCATTAAGGTATGAAACGGAGAAGGGGGTCAAGAAGAAGCAGGTAATGAATTCAGGGTATCAGGAGTCTTAGTCTGTTTCAATTATGAGAGCACTGAAGAGTCCATTTTCTCATAAGAAGTATAATTACTTTGAGAGTGTTTTAAGTTCAAATTTCATGGAGTGACTTTCAGATTCATGGGAGGAATTACGTCTACAATATATACCTCTTGTTTACTAATTGATTCAGCTCCGTGGTTGTTCATGCCGCTTCGATTTATTTATATCTTATTACATTCAGGAGAAGGCAAATAAACCTGTAATAATCTTTTAACTGTCGGTTAAGCGTAATGAAAAATCATATTCGAACATTAAGAGCACTGACTGTTTACTAAATCTTCGAACACAATCAGGTTAAGATGGGATCCAAAGGACAGAACCATAACTCCAGACTTTGTTACATCAAATCTTGATAGGTTTGATTAAATATTGCTATCACTATTAAAAAAACTAGGCGCAAACGCATATATATATATATGCTTAGGCAGGACTAACTGTCAGATTCCACTCAGAGAATATGAATTAAACCAAATGTTTTGAATTAAACCTCTCAAAAGAGCACTTAATGTACAAAACCGTGCTCACAACATTGTCTAAATTAAAAAGCATGCATTAACTAGGAGTAAATACAAAGTTACATATTGGATTGTGAACAAGAACAGCCATAATGGGATAACACGCTTAATTGAATGATAATTAAATAAAACCAATTAACATCCACCGAGATAAAATACAATGTATGTTCAAGAAAGCATCATATGGTGATAATTCAAATTGTCAAATGTATGGAATTTAGTTATTGGATAACATAACGTGTCAACTAACCACTCGGAATCTAGGAGTGGCGCAGTCACGCAGATATTGAAATTTTCACTGATTGTTTTGGTATATTTTTATTTGACGATTTCGAATTCATCTGCGAAACATAAAATGATCGAAAAGCAAAACTTCGCTCAGGAAAACCGGTATCTCGGTTATTTTTTAAATGAATTGAATCTTATCAAACATATTATTGGTGATTCTGCTCAAAAAATCAACGGAGGTCTACTTAATCGGCTAACTAGCTAAATTTTATTCTAGCCATTATGTTGGATGCATAGACTGACCTTAATCTACAACTTGTTAGTATTTTACAGCAAAAAATCCCAACAGATGTATTTATTCACTCATCTAACTTTCACATTTGGATCTGATTACATTATAAATCATTTCAGGCTTTACAATTTGCAGCGTAACGTTGTGGAGGGAAGTGCTACCCGTATTTCATTACAATCTCAAGCCATTAAGGTTCTAAGGTCAAAGATGTACTAATCACAACTCGAGTTCCCGATATTCAAGACCGATATTCTCAAATGTGTTATTTCTCTCCCTTAAATGAAGAGCATATTGACAATCAAACATCGCCTCTGTCCAAATCGTATTTCTCAATGCGAAAATAAACTGCTCATTTTATTTTGATCAAATGGAATAAATTTTAGACTTTAGGTTCAACAAAATATAGATGGTAAAACCCTCGAGAAAGAAGAAAAAACACATGGGAAAATTTTAACAATCCGTTAAGGATTGGTGATTCCAATGCATGTTAGTCATTGGAGAAATAGCCAAAATGTTGAAAATTTTGAGTTTCGTTTTTTTTTCAAATAGAACATTTAGATGAGGCAACAACTATACTACTGACTAACCCGGTGAATTCCTATTTCCAAACATCTATGCGCTGTAATGAAGGGACGAAAAGAAACCGTTGTTTGTTTAGCTACAGGATTTCTCCCTTCTTTTGTGTAAATTAAGTGGCTATGTACTATCGTGATAGTAACAGAATACCTTTATATGAATTTTTATCAGATGTATGCAAAATTAGTGATATCTATGAGCAATTGCCAGATTTCTACTGCTATAAATCTACAAGTGAGAGAGGTAGAGAGATGATGGTGGCAATTAATTAGCTATTCGAATAATCTAGACATTGCAATTTAAATTATTATTACCGTTTAATAAAAAAAGTGCAGAATTAAATAAAATTTAAATATATGAAACTACATGGAAGTGGGATTTTCTACTCAATTTGAGTAATAATTAGAAAAGTTCCTCAGTTTGTACATGGGGGAGGGAGATAATTACAGAGTATCAAATCGATTTCTCGTGAACCAAAAGGTCAGTCATATGATTTTCAGCTTGAAATGCTTGAATTCCACATGAGTAAACCGAAACTTGACAGCGGAAATTGCTTTTTTACAAGCGAATGTTTTCTCCCTCCCCCTCTCCCTCCTCTTTCTTTCAGAGTAGACGTCTATTCTCCTTATGAAAAAGAAATTCATGAGGCAAAAGAATGATGGGTTAGTAGTTTTATTTTGGGACAAAATCGCCATTTTCGTGGTTCGCTGGTGAAAAAAGGAAGAAGATGCCTTAAATGGACAAAATTCACTGAAATACTGCATTATTTAGTACCTTACGTAGTTGAGTTAGAGGAGATTAGTCGAGTTGAACAAACGCATGAGAATTGTTTTCGCGCTTTTCATACTTTTTTCACCTTATTCTGAGGGAAGGGAGAGTGTAGCGCACCAAATGGCATTCTCACTCAATTCAGGGACAAAGGAATGCCACGCCTTAATTCTCTCCTCTTGTTACAAACTTGCTAATTAAATTCCGAATTATAAGACCACCATTTTAGAAAAAAACATTTTGCAATGCGCAACAATTACAAATATGAAGAATTATTATATTATTTCAGTTGTCATTCAAAATATGTTCTCTCTCAGGAGATTATTGCTTTAAACCCTAAAGGTGGCAAATAAAGGAAAATACAAGTCAAAGATTGCCAATAAAGTAAAATGGAGAGATGTTTCATAATTAAGTTCTTAGAAACTCGGTTATTCGATATATTTCTCTGATTTGGTTTTGAAAACGATTGGTAAATTCCTTTCAGCGGATTAAATCAATGAATTCGGAGGATAAACATGTTTTCCGTGTCTTGTCTTCATTAATACCGTATTTTTCGAATTTGTTTGAGTCTAATTATAAATCTCTCATATTACAAGTTAAATCTCAGTTATCTTAATCACTGGAAACCGAAGATTTTATATGAAATTACAGCAGCCTAACTGCCTGCATTATTCATTTACTAATTATTCTAAAACCATTTACCATTGTGGTTGCATTTATGGAAGCTGCGAATTATTTAGCTTAGTTTACCAAAAGTATCATATCAAAGATATGATTTAGACAGATAGGAAATATATTTAGAGTGGGAGTTTTCGGTTTCTAAAAGGAGAATTTCTGTATAAATGGAGTTGCGATAAATGCTAATTGTCTCTGGTTTCCCCATGACTTGAGATATCCGTGAGCATTTTGCTTGGTTTGAGTGAAATTGGACGACGGTTGCGCTAGATGTCGATTTCCTCAATTAAATAATTGCGTTGTGGCACCATCTTCATTTTTTTCAGATGAGAAACTGGAAAACCGAGGAGCTATGATTGTTCAGCAACGCCATTACTTAATATACAATCATTAAAATAATACCTTTTTTGGCATTTGGTAAATGCTCATCCATATAAAAACTTAATAGTTTCTACAGTAGTTCAATATATTTTTTCAAAGAATCATACAACAGAATACTAGGGTTGAATAAAAAGATACTCCAAATTTTTAAAGCTTGAAAAGGCATTTCCGTCGATCATTTTCCCTCTAAGGAGATTCCCGAAACATGCGATCACCATCTTCTTATTAATTAAAATGTGGTAGACCAACGTACTTTTTCTACCAGTTTTTTTAGATATTTTTTTCATTTCCAGTTTTCCTACATAGCTTAAAATAATCGAGTTTGGCAGTTATTAAAGCTGTGTTTATCGCTCATTTTCAAAATATATCAAAATCAACTACCTAAATATCTAACCTATTTATTTGTGAAAAAGAAAAACGACACAAAATTATTTCCTGCAACCCAACTATAAACTTGTAAGTCCCAGAGTTATGAATGTTCAACTATAAAAAGTATACAATTATGAGAAGTAAATCGTTTCCCACCTTGCTATTCAAAAGGAAGACACAGTCTCCTTACTGGAGATAGATTGTGAACGGGATCATGGATTTACGGTGAAGGATAACTCTCTATGCATTTTCCAGAATTTCCTTTTATTCGCATTCTCCACGATAATACCTCAGTTTTTCCCCCCACGAAGTTTGAGCGACCTTATTTATGTCCCTATTACGCATAACCCCTGTCTGTCTGACATGTCTAAACGCGTCCAACGATTTCCCCTCTTTACTATAACCGCCTCGCTTCACAAAAAAGGCACATCTGCGCTCATGCTCTGGCGTGACCTTACCCAAGTGACTCATATAAAGCTACCCTTGTTTTTCCAGACAACACGCACTGGTCAGTGTGGACTCCTACACGTCCTGTTCATCTCCTCTCTTCCTCAGCACGCTGCTCTCCCTCT
>CAADRB010000005.1:5948832-5976066 GCA_900708905.1 Hymenolepis diminuta | reverse complement strand
CAACGTTTCATTGATGAAGTATTGCATGGCCTTTGTTTTGTTTTTGCCTATATCGACGGCATCCTCGTGGCCAGTGAAAACGAAGAGGAACACAAGAAACATTTGGAAATCGTTTTTGAACGACTAAATTCTCATGGACTCATCATTAACCTCTCCAAAAGCGAAACTGGGCAAATTACCTTATCTTTCCTCGGTCATACTCTATCCGCCAAAGGTTTCCGACCAACTGACGAAAAAGTAAAGGAGATTCAACAGTTCCCACAACCGAAATCTCTTAACCAACTCCGTCGGATCTTAGACATGATAAACTTTTATCGCCGTTTCCTACCAAATTCCGCAGCAGTAATTTTTCCGCTCGCAGAACTTCTTAAAAAATCTACGAAGGCAAATTTCTCTTTCCCCCCAGAAGCTGTAACAGCCTTCGAAGAAGTTAAAACTCTGTTAACAGAAAGCACAACGCTTGCATATCAAGACCCAGGAACAACGGCTTCGGTCTGACTTTCAATCCTTTTGTACAGAAACATGCCTGGATGGTCATTATATTTAATAAAATTAAAAAAAACAATATGCTGTGTGGGTAAAAATTAGCCTAGCCTATGATTTAAGCCACGCTTAATTCTTTTATGTTCTAATATATAAAAAAATCTCAATCTAGGAACGTGGGTTGATAAAATCTCGACGAGAGGCAAATCTTGCGAATTAGGATATCTCTACCACAACAAAACTCTCTAAAAACTGCGGTTTCTCGAATTCTACGAGAGAAATCAAGAGTTTCGATAGCGTGATTACGTCAACCTTGAGGTCCTCTAAATTGTAACTAGTAGTGAGTAGGATACATGCTTAATTAGCACAAAGCAGATTAGGCTTTTTTCAAACCTCTTTATATGCTATTTACTTGTGTTACGGCATCATTTTTAATCTAAGTGCACGAATGTCTGATGTTAAGATTCCTGGGGTTAAGATGACTATCACTATTAGCTTATGTGCATGCAATAAAAGAGCGCCAGAGTAGAGGAATCGTCTTATCAAAGTCCACATGCACACAAGAGGTAGCCCGTTTGTTATCTCCTGTTGTCAAGACGAAGAAAAGCGTGTTTCAACAGGCTAATCGACGGTGCAGTTTAAAGCACCTCAAAGGCTGTCTCGGTCTTGATTTGTTCCTTTACGGTTAACGGTAGGCTCCGTTAACCTGATATCCACCAAAATAACTCAAGACAAAGATTAATGGGCTCTCTGTGAAGATTTAAAACCAAACTTTCGTGAAATGATTTTTTGTATTCAGTTAATTTGAGAGCATGTTTTACAGAACCAAAAACTATTATTTCTAATAATTAACTGATTCTTGGATTAAGTCATTTGCTTTTATCGAAATGTACAATTTCCATTCTAAAATTTGATCTTCTCGCTACATGAACACATAAAAGAAAAGCGCTTCTTTTATCTTTTGCAAGTGAGAAAAGTGGTTAGAATTCGACAAGTTTAAAGAACTTAAACTTAGTTTAATCTTGGATAAATGCGAGGAATTAAAGGAAATGGCAAATAGTCATCTTCCATTAGCCTTTGAAGGAAAACCGGGAAATGGGCAACACCTTTTCGCAGGCAAGAAAGCAAAATCATTCACGATTCTTTTTACCTCATTCTTGTGATTTGTCACAGCGTTGCATGTCTAATTTTACCCACAATAATTTCGATGTCTGTGGATAAAATTAAAAATCATCTTTTTCTCTCCTCAGAAGAATGGACACATTATAATTATCGGAAATAAATCTGAAATTTTCGTTAACTTAAATCAATCATTAGCATACAACTGAGAGCGGCTAATTTATATGACCATTTTGGCAAATCCATGGATGTTCTTTAAACAAACCTCTGCAAGACTAAAATTCCCTAGAAAATGATGTCGGAATATCTTAGGCAACCAAGTATAAAATGAAAATCACTGAACTGTAAGGATATTTGGAGACAGAGTTAAACATCTTCAATAATCCATTTAAATTCCAATTAGGGCGCAACTAACGCGTTCCAATACGAAGAAAATTAATTGGAATATCAAAGCTAAACTTTTTCATCTATAAGCATGCAATAAATAAGTCATAATTGAAAGGACAATCGTGCATAAAGTTAAATTAAATTCAATCGCAACACATAATTCTTAATATTCTTTATTTAATACAAGAATTTCATTAAATGGAACACCTTCAGCCCCACTTCAAGTAAGAATACTCCACTTTAATTTCAAATATGCCAAAAATAACTAACAAAAATCTCCAGATTGTAGGTGAATATTCCCTATTAAAATAGTAATATAATATCTTTATAAAGACAGCATTATTAACGAAATGATATAAATTATGAACGTACTTGGATCAGTAGCTTCATTCTTCGCCTGTTCTCCAAGAATCCATGGAATAGGAAGTAAAAGGAAATATGCAGCAAGTACGTGAAATAGGAAAGCAAGTGGAAATTTTGTACTCTGGCTTCTTTGTGAATTATAAGACCGTTTCTTCCTAGCCGGTGAAAGGGAATTAGATCTGTTGCTGGGATCATCCATCATGATCGAGTTAGAAAATAATTCAGAAGAGTTAAGAGAAACAGATCCAAGCGTAAGATGATCATTATTTGCACAAAGCAAAAATGCCATAAGGAGCGTAAACGCCGCAGCAAATACAATGCAGTTTACGTAAAAATGAAGAGGCGCTGTATCCCAATCAAGCCCATGACGAGCATCAAATATCTGAGTTCGCAGAGATATATACCTAAAAACTCCACGCGTTAGCACACAGATTTGGAGAGTCAAAACTAATATGCAGTGCCAAAACTGAATTATTCCACCGAACTTAAAGCAACATTTCATTTCTTGGGAAAATTTTCACGACAAAATATCAATTAGGCATAGTTCGCGGCGAACTAGATAAACTTGATCAAGGTCAAAAAGGGTCTTTCGAATTAATTAAACATTCCAAGGTTTTGCTTAATTGTGATGTGTATTCATTTGGATGTTTATATAGTTATTTATTTGCTATAGTTATTAAATACCTTTCATTTAAGAATCAACTCAATTCAATTCATTTTAATGATAGGTCAGAGAGTCAGATTGCTATCGGACATAAATATGGAACATAATGAAAAGTCGGTTAATAAGTGATTGATTTAATTACATTTGCTGTCATATGTGACCTTTGGTTTCATTTCGTTTCTACAATAGTGGTCAGACTTTTATTTATTAGCAAAAACTGAAAAAAATTAAATCAGACTGGTTTGCAGGATGCGTCGTTATTTTGGAACATTATAAGAAATCTTCAGATCTTCGTTTTCTATTAAACGTTCTTTTTTTCTTTTTTCGAAAGTGTTTTCAACTGGCCATTTAATCAAGCAGGGAGGAAATATTTTTATTTCTTTATTCAACAGTCGATCGTTATTTATTTCAAGATTATACTCGGCCTATTCATCTTATATACTCGTTTATTAAACCATATCGGTAAGGAAAACTACAAATAAATATTTTTACTACAAACTGATTTGACAAAACGTTTTAATTGATCCTATCTACTTTTTACTAATTTCACTACTCTATTTAAAAGGAAGGAATTAATTCATCAGAATCGATGAGTGGAGCAATTCTACAAATCGGGCTATAGGGCTCAGATTTTTGTATTTAAATGATGACAAAATAGCATGGTCTGGGGCACCAACGCTTAAAATAGGTGAAATACACTATTTCTTCTTGATGAAACCGAGGAAACTAGATTCTTCCATAAACTTGCATTTTGGGCATTTTTTTCCTAGACTCACTTTTATAGCTAACCGTTTCTAAGAGTTCAAAATGTCCGTTTTACAAAATAATTCGAGAGTGTGGTTTTTAGGAAGCTTGATAATAAATTTGATTATTCTCACGGTAAACATCAACGTTAAAGAAGTTGAGAGATGCAGTTTTACATGTTAAGCTCGCGAAATTTTTAATGAGTTTAAAAGTATATGGTGATGTTAATTATAAATGATCAATCAAGCATGATCGGTCTTGGTTTGTAAATAGAGATGAATACATGTTAATTATGTAAATTAGGAGTGTATGATCTTACCGATTGAGCAGACTTTGAAATAACTTGAGATCAGGTTTGAAGGATTATGTAGAAAATATCAGCCATCGACAACCCTGCTGCCAAATTCAACTTCAAGTACTGCTGCATTAACATTGTTTAAGTTGGTCAATTTTTATTTTCTGTCTTACCATGACTGAATCTTTTCAATTATGCCTTTTTCCGAAATTTCACAATCGGAAACCGTGTTTTCTTCTAAGTCAAATTTGCTCAGAAATCTATAAAAGAAGTTGGTGAACAAGTTACTCATACATTTATACAAAACATATTTGTGTATTTATATTTTCATTTTATTTATTCTTAAAATCACCAGGATTGAGTCAAAAGAAATGGCGGGCCCTACCAGGATTTTTTACTAATGTGGACTGGGGCCATATTGAAGGGTGACTCTATGCATTTTCCGAAATTACTCTTTATTCCCATTCACTATGACAGCACCTCAGTTTTTCGTCCACGAAACCGCATTGACATTTTTATGTACCTATGACTCTAAACCCCTATCTGTCATTTCCAAACGTGTTTATCGATTCCTCCCTTTCCATAACCGTCTCGTTTCATTAAAAATTCAACTGCACTCATATCCTCACACGCGTCCTTGCCCAAATGAGTAATATAAACTGTCCTCGTATTTACACACACGCACATACACACGTGTATCATGAACCGGTTACTACGCTTCCCTCTGTTCTCCTCTCTCACTTGTCTTCTTACCAGCTCAAATTCCTCTCGTGGCTTATTCAATACACGTTGGCCCACGCAACTCTTTGCGTCCTACTTTTTGGAACTGTTGTTTGCTGTTGTTAACTGTCAGCTGTTAGTTATTACCCTAACCTCAACAGAACAATTCAAGTCAGTCATGTAGCTAGATCAGTTCAGAGGTGACCGGGAGGACCACCCCAATTTATTGATAAACAAATTAGGGTTTATATTAAAAACGTCTCTTCGTGAGATGTCAATCATGTCTAGTCGTCGATGTCTCAAGTGGATGATTGGCATCTGTACAGGTAGTCAGTGTAAGCACACAAATACACATTTGGGCCACCTATAGATAACATTATTCATTATCCTAACATTTCTCCGATCGTCAGATGTTTTATTTACATCTACTGCCTATAAAAAATTACTGTAAGAAGGAATTTCTACATACCCAATATCCGCTCTACTTTCTGAGTTCACATCGTAAGCCACTAACTCCGGGACTTTCGAAGTTTCCAATTTTACTTTCACCCTTTTTGGTCCTCCTAGTGTCAGGTTCTTATCCTTAGGCAATTTATTGATGTTCAGGATTATATCAAATTGTACTGACCGATAATGTTTAGTCAGATTGCTGGGATCAACAACAAAGTTATTTCGTTTTGATTTTTCAGCAGAATTTTTCAAAGTAAGTTGTAGGCTTTCCGGTGTTCGTTAATAGCCAACAATTCCGGAAATGTTGCTAATTTTTCTTCTAAGCATATCTTTTTTACATTTAATGTAAGCAAGTTCACTTTACTCCCACACCTTTCATCAGTAATTTATCACGTGGATTTACTTTAGCCATTTCATACCATGGTTCCATTTTTCCAACTCTAGAAGGGTGCTTCTAACATATTTTACCAACAGTCTTTGTAGCAACACTTATCATATCATTTTATTCCAAGTCGTTGCGTTCTAGAATCTGCGTTTCAAGAATTACTTGGTACTGGTATTTATGCTCTGATATGAGGCCATTTTCCTTATTCCATTGCTAAATTCTTGTCTGATTTATATGTCTACTTAACCTTCGCGGCGTAGCTTCAATCCTGAGATTTGACGTAACCTAACAACGATCAGAGTTTGTGTCTGTTTATCTGGATGCTCGTATATCGAGAAGTGGGACTCTATTATTGGATTTTGGGAATAAAGGAATTGATAGCATAAAGATCGATTTTTTCACAAAAGATTAACAGGTCCATCCCATTTTCCGTATACTTCACTGAGTCCGTAAAGCGGTCGACTATATTCATATGGTTTACACGAGTATCCTGGCTAAGTAGGCAGTTAAAATCTCCCATAATTACGGTATTTTCATATTTTCCCTTCGTATCTCTCAATACAGAATCCAGTGGTCCATGAAATGATTCTTTCTCTAAAATAGTTAGGAGGGTAATCTGTTGACGCATAACAGCCAATAATACCCGAGGACATTTTACCAACATTAATTAGAGTTGTATGTGACCTGTTGGAAACAGATTTGAGCTCCTGAACTTGAAGTCGGAAATCATTGATGAGAAATGTAATACCACCGATTGGTATGGAGTTGTTTTAAATCCAGAATCATGAATAGTAAATCGGGGGATTACTTCAGATTTTATATTTCAGCAGTTTTGGTTTCGGTTAGCACTGCTAGATGAATTTTTCGAGCAGAATTTGATGTGTAAGAGATAAGAGTTTCCGTTTGCTGTGACATGATCTAACGTTTGAGGGTCCAAAATTTAGAAATTTCCGATCCGAATCTCGACGAGAGCACTTGAGTGCAAAGGTAATCTTTGATATTTTCGCTTGAGCTCCTACATCTATATTGATTGGAGTCGATTGAGGAGAGGATTGTTTTGGGTGGTCGATCTCGTCCATCAAATTTTTGGGTTTTTCATTTAGCTGGTGCATAGGTAAATACTGTTATAAATTGTTATGGTGTACTTTTCTGTCTAATCAATTTTTCTTCAACTATATATTCTTAATAGTATACTGACTAAAAATAGCTCCTCTCAAGTTTTACTACTAAATCTAACTTTTCACGATCAACACTTTTATCACACACATTAACTGTGATTCGAGTATGAAGGAGTCCATATATAAGCAGTGTTCACCTGACTGCTTCCAATTTTTGGTGCGATTTGTCAAATTAATAATGGAATCTATCACTTGAAACTTCGGAATTTCACTTTATTAAGGATTAGTGGAAATATTAACGACTGCGTTAAAGTAGTGTGCTTGACCTCTAAATTCAGTCAATTGAATAAACAGGTGCAGGTGATGTAGGATCATTGTGGATATCTACAGAATGGGATCCTCAAAAGCAAATGGTCAAAGTTGTCTAAAGGAAGATGAGAGAATGGACGTTTCTCACCATGGGACCTCTGTGATACTAACTTCTCGCTTCTCTTCAAAATGTCCGGGACTAATAAACAGGTTTCGCGTGTGTGAAACTGACGTCAAATAGCGAATAGTTAACGGAACCAATTTGTGTGTACTTTGCCTCCTTATTATTTTGGTGGCTATTTAAGGTAAAATGCAATAATATTTGGAAAATAAAGCGTTTTATTCGGTAAGAAAATTTTATGGAAATTGAAGCTGTTATCAAAATTTACGAAAATGTTTGACACAAAGTGGGACCTGACATTTATGAGATTATGCAATATGGGAAATTTAAAATCTGACATTTTCCACCTAATAGATTGCATAAGTTAACTTTAAATTTGCATTCGTGGCAATCCAATTAGAGTTTGCTTAATTTTTACTCCATATCTTTGTTATTTTACTTGTTCTTCCTATCCACTGACGCCGTCTGTATATACCTTAGTATAATCTTCCCCCCGACCCGACAGTGTCAAGCCAAACTGACTCAGGGGTTGACAACATCAAGTGTTCATTAAAGTTAACTTAATCCGATCTTAAGGACGTAGTGGAGTCTCAGATGTCGAAATGGAAATGGTAATGTCGAGTTGACCCACAGCATTGGTTTACTAAGATTTATTTCATTTGAAAATTAAATAGTGAAAATTTTTGTGAAGAACACGTTTAAAATTAAGATTAAGTCAACATAATGAAATAAATACGTTTCTGTACTACTAATGATTAATAGTCACGGAGGTTATTGACATTATGTTGTTCAGAAATTCATAACAACATTAAAGACTACGAAACCCATCCTATGGAATATAAGACTCATGTAATGATTAAGCCATAGATATAATTACGTTCATTAATCGATCATAGGTCTTACTTAAGAAGAGTGGGAAATTAAAACTAATACATACATATCTTGACCTCAAGACCCTTTCATGTTTTCGTTAATTTAAGACTTCTCTATAGAAACTTACAGAACAGTTTTGCATTTGTAAAGGTCTGTAAAATACTGCATGTTTGAGATCTGTTTAAGTCAAAGATCGCCAAACCTACTTTGATTTTACTTCCATTTGAGTGTACTATGTCATTTTCAGTGAAAACCTCTTGCTTGACTCCGCAGTTGATCATATTACAATCAGGACCTTTTTTATCAACCTAATTCTTAGCTTTCTGAAATTTTCAACACAGTTGAATTTAAAATTTCGTACTTATATGATCATTCAAAAATAGACAGAAGTAACAAAAGAATATTTTTCGTACATATTTAGTTATTTCAGTTGTAACTAAAAGGGTTGAACTATAAAGGTTTCCGAGATTCTGCTCCGAGGTTCCATTCCATTCTACTCAGGGGAACAAAATCAAGGAAAACATGACAACAGATTAAGTGTCGATCCGTTTTTTTTTTCAATGCTACAAAGGTAAAAAGAGAAGTAAAGTAGCGTAAATGAGGGTCGGAAAAAAAAACCCAACGGCACTCCACGAATTCAGCTGTAAGATACTGGTGCTCGCAGTACGCGTCACGGGGTTCTGGATGGCAAGGCATATCACATGACATCCTGATTCATTCACTCGGCGCTGACTAATCAGGAAATAATGGGTGGTAAAAGTAAGATAACTAGGGTATTAACGACGTACCTCCACAGTGATCTAAGAGATAATTAAATAAGATATCGTCTTATCTTTTTTATTTTTTAGTCTTAGTAACTTTCTTTATTCAGTCGTAAGAAATAGTAGTAGTGACAAGAAGTCAGTCAGAGAGTTAGAATACTGAACTGAATTTAATTCATTTTAATTATGACCTGTAAAATCATAAAAATAAAATCATTTAGGATAACATGAACCCATCTAAAGGAATCAGTGGAATAAAGCATGGTTATATGGCAGTCATGGAACTTCGGCTAAGAGTAACAAGAAGGGTAACATAATAGGACAGGGCATGCTTTGAAACTATTCCTTAAACTCTGGGACTAGACCTTTCAATGTATAGGGTTTGACTCAATGTCGTCTTTTTTATGGAATGAAGTGTCTGCTTCGATAAGTTAGTCCATTGCATATGTCATCTTGCCATAGGTATCTGCTGACTCATCGACCAAGTGTCTGAATTTATGGTATGGTTCATTTGATTCTATACAGAGGAGAGAAATCTTTTTAGCATGGATATGAATCTCCATGTGTTATAAATGGCCCCCACGAAAATAAAGAACATTCGTCAGTAAGGCTAGAAAAATTTGAAAATGGAAACCGTTAATCCACAGATCAATTTCCTCCTCTCTTTTCCAAATTCCTTAGATATTAAAGTTCCTCCTGTCCACTTTATAATTTGTCTATTTGATAAATTAACGGTAGACTGAAGGGAATAAAACACATTTTCCCCTGTTTCTCTTTATTAAAATTCACTTATGACGTGATAGGATAGAACATTTTTTCATGAAAATCGGCCGACATGCTTGATAACGACAACCACTTTGTTACTGTAGTACTGATATTCAAACAGCCTACACTTACATGTACGTGACTCAGAGGAAGTTAATATGTGCGGGTATTTTATGCCTCTTTAAGTAACAAAACACACTCTTCTCCTTCTGCGAGTATTCTCTCAAGGGCATACTGAACTGTCGCAATGCTTAAAATACCGGTAGAGATTTTTAACCAGCCAACTGGCTCTTTTTGTGAGCATTAGAAAGAAATTCTATATTTTTGAAAAATAAAAGCTTTCCAAATAACGCAAATTTATGCAGGGCCCTAGTTACCTCTTCACCTTAATAACTTTATTCCTTAAAACCATTAAGAGTATTTCGGTTGCAGTGAATGAAAAATGGGATAGACGTTGGTTTTCAAGAGCAAAATTTTACAGTCATAGCATTGTTTTGTCTTGCATTTCAAATTCATCTGATTGCAGAAGAAAGCTTAAACCCGATCTGTTCAAGTCTAAAAGATTGGGTTAGAGATTCAGATCTGTAATAAGATAGTTTTTTTCCTCTTAATAGGCAAAACAGCAAGATGATACTAGGGTTTCATGATTTTTAACGTGTCGAAAATCACCTAAATAATAAAATTCTTAATACTTATTTAACCGTAATAAGCACATTTAAATATTAGATATTATGGCCCGCTTAATCAGAAGTTGCCTCCAAAATGTCCTCAACTGGTTTTTGGAAATAAACTCCCATTTACCGTTCAGGCTCTGATCGTTGGCCAGATTATTTAGTTACATGTGCTAATTTACCTGCGTCTGATTACTGAACTGGTAACCAAAATTCATCTTTAATTATTTCAAGGAAAAGTATTTGTTAACTGCTTAGTTCTACGGATCGGAAGATACTACAGAACGGGACTCACGTACGCGCAATCAGGTTTCATATTTGAATGCATAACGTAACAGTGCGCATATAGTGTCTACCATGTTTGGATTTTACTTGATCTACGCGGCTTAGCTGAATATAATGAGAATCCATTGAATGCCCATGATACATAACTATAAAACAAAATTAAGTAACAAGTTTGAGTTCTAAGTTTTTACTTGAATTTCAAATACAGGAGGCGAAATTTCAGTTAAAACTCTCGGATAAGAGCAGGAGATATTGCTAAATGAATAACTAATCTGGCAAGTTAATACCTGATAGAACACCACAGATTTCAGCGCTAACGTAGACTAGTTTACTCCATGTTTATAGTTAAGTAAAGATATTGACTTGTTGGCTTTTGAAATAGACTAATGGCGGGATGCTATTTGTTAATCCTACTGGTAACTGGGATATTCACCATAAACCCTGTGATGGTTTCCAGACCTGCTTTATTATCAGCTTTAATGTGACCAAAGTTAAAAGTCGGAAGAGGTTGGAATCGTTTACTCGGTAGGTACCGATAGGGGTTATTTTAGGTAGGTAGCTCATTAATAGAGTGGGCATTTCTAGGACATACTTTGCGTCCTAAATTAAGACAGTGTACAAAACAGTTCATTAATTCAAGAGATCGCCGGAAATGTGAAGAATGACATCTTAACAATCTTAACCCGCTTTGGACCGAGGTATTCAGAGTTGAAAAAATAACAGAACTGCGTTTTTTGATAATAATTGACTGTAGTAGCTATGTGTAGTATTTTATAAAATCTACACAAGTAAGCCTAGCCATACATAGGAAGGTGCACTTAGCGAAGGTGTGGAAAAAATTCTTGCTCGCACACGCTATCCGCTTAGTAGCAGCAAACCGACTTGTTTTGAGGGGAATGATGTAAAGCAGAAGGGAAAATGTTGCCTTTATACACAAATTTCATTTCAACTACTAAAAAGGTGCTTAAATCTCTGAAATTAAATAATTGTTTTACGTTAGATTTTTTAATGAAGTAACCCTTTTATTTTATTAAAAGTTAAAGAAAGATGATTAAAATGCGAAGGTAGGGATTTGGTTTATGCTTGCTTTATTCACTAACAACCCGTTTCGAATATGAAAGTGACTGAAAGGAGACAAATTTAGAAGAGCTGATCAAAATCACAAAATTATTTCAGTTTTAAGAACACGCGTCCTCTAATGTCGCATAGCACGCAAAGAACAGAAATAGAGCTGTTTGTCAATGTACTTGGCTGAATCACATAACAGGCTTATTCATCTTAACCCATCTTTTTGCACAAATAAAAAATTCAACTTGTTTTACTATTCACTCTCTGATTAGTTCTGATGTAAGATACGGACGTTTGAACAAAAATTCTAAAATTAGGGCAAAGTTTCCGCATGCCCTTCTTGCTTAATAATTTATGTGTCTACGTTGTGGGTGGCTCCTAAAGAAATAGGGCGGACTATTTTCAAGTTCCTTACAGTGTTGAGGTGTTGTCAGGACTGCTGAGTTGTTTTGACTGAACTCTTGTTTGATATTCTGTTGTCTGATTTGATAATAGTTTGACGATTAATTGAATAAGCCAGAAGGCCCCCGATTGTAGCAAGAGGAGATTAGGTCTCTAAGTAAGAAGAAGGCAAAGGATTTTCTTCATTAATAATCCTTTCACTCCACGAGCAATGACTTCTTTTTTGCTTTGGATGTTAACTTAGTGGATGTCAAGAGTATGGAATAGTTTGATGGTTTTGGATTTTTATAAACTTCTATGTCTTATTACTTAACTTGTCTAGGTACTAATATATTTGAACGGATGTACTTTGGTAAAGTGTGTGATTTAAATCCCATGAAAATTATTCCAACTAATATTATATAGTAATGTATAATTAGTGTTTAAACTGTGTTTGTATTTCGAATATCACGTTTGAGTGTATAAGTAGATTAGAATGGCATTATGAACATTTTACCAAAAAGGATAAGTAATTGGAACACTTGGTGGGACTGCTGACCTTGAAATATTGTTTAAATGGGAGACTTCGGCATTGGCTCCGTCGAGTTAACGCGCTTGAGTATTTATATGAGGTGCTTCCCAAATACCGAGCCCCCTCTCAGATACGCAGGTTGGATGATGTCGAAATAGTAAGGATGGGGTATTAAAAAAACATAAATTTAATATCTGTAAGCTCCAAAGAGTAAAAAAGGCAAAAATATTAAAAGAAGCAACTCGTTTCAAAGTCAGTTTCTTCAATAGATGCTAGTGAAAGTAATAATTTAGTTAATACAAGCCAACTCAAGTACAGCACAAGTCAGATATAATTTGAATGAGTTTTCTTGTTCGTACAAGTGGCGTGCTTATATTCAGCAGTTGTACTTTTTTTAGAACTTCGGAAGTTAAATTTCGCCATTCTTAACAAAAATGTACTAGAACACTAGAACCTTCGAAAAGTAAAAAGAAATGTTTGGGAATGCTATATCCCTGTTTGTATGTTCGACAACCTGTAGGTTGTTAGTAATCAGAACTTTTTAACGAGGAATTATTTCGAGTGCCAATATGTAATTTCTTGAAGATCACTTTCAAAATTACTTCTGGATAACGTGTTAGTTTAAACGAACTTATGTAAAAGTGTTTTTATGTTCAAATGCCAACATAAGTCGAGGGTAATCGATGGAAATACACCTCTCCAATCAGAGCTCACCGGAATATCGATTACCGATTTTTACCCGCCTTTGTCATGCGATGAGTCAAATAATTCGCCTGTGTAATTTAAAAATACCCTGTTTTAAATAAATTTGGGAGAAATGCTCGGTTCTCACGCTCTCTTGCTCCTTATCTTCGTCATTCTCTCTCTCTCTTTCTCTTTCTCACACACACACACACACACTTTATTTAATTAATAAATATATTTATTCAGATTATTGATGTCCACCTTCTGACTTACCACTACAGATACCACTCGTATTTCAATGATACCGACTTCATCATAGGTATCATTTCGTTTCGATATCTGAAGTCATACCATTCCGGCCAAATAATTAATTGTCTTCACGAATTTTCGAAATTTTTATTCCAGAAAATGCTCAGTATTCGACAAATAATATTTGTTAAGCAGACAAATAGGTGTAACACCAAATATGGCTTTTGACTGGAGATTTCGGTGTTAGACCTACTGGGCTTGACGTGCTTGACTGTTAGTATCAGGTGTTTCCTAAATACCTTTGTATTCATCTATCCTTAAATATCTTGTCTCCTCTAATAATACCCAGGTTGGATGATACTGAAATAGTAGAAATAAGGGTATTATTAGTAAAAGCAAGATAAAATGTAAAAATTATTATGGCGAATGGATAAATACAAAGGAAATGGCACTAATATCACTCAAATGATGAAGTTGTATTGTATGATGGACGATTTTGACACTTATAAAATCTATAACAATTATTAGTCAGATTTAATTTTGCCGAATCGTATCTCACATTAAGATATTGCGAACGGAAGTGGTTACTTAATTTTGTAATTTGTATTGTCATGAAGCCATCCTAATATCGACGATAAAGGGAAAAAATTCACGATTGAAAGCGTAGTGTAATCGAGTCAATGTTGATCTATTTACTTGTGTCTTAATGTCTTTAAAAGAACTTTGGGAATCGGGGTCCTTCTTTCTCATATTTCCTACCGTCCTTTATATACTAACTCAAAAAATCGGTATCCAATACATCTCAAGATCGCCTTTTTTACAGGCTATAACAAATACTTACAGAGGTAATGAGATTGACCTTTATCATAACTGGGGAGATATAGTACCACAGTCAAACCGAATTAAGCTTCGATGGTCATAATAAGCAAAAAATATGCGCACAAGTATCAAGTCCCATTTACACAAAAACCATTCAGTAACCATTTGATAAAAATTCGGACTGATTAGTTCATTGTCAAAACAGGTCAGTTTCAAATTTGATGGTGTTTTACTTACTTTACTCAAAGATACTAATAGTTAATTTTTTATCATTTATAAAAATTGCAATTAAACAAAATATTACACCTATTTTCGAAAGAGGAAATTATCTGTGAAGATCCCATAAAAGTTACTTTTCAATTTTACTGACCCCTGTGACTTCGTCAGTAGTCGTTCCGTTCTCCCAGGTAATGCTGCATTGATTAATATATTTGACCTTATCGGTTTAGTTACCCCACTAACGCCATAATTTCATTTGCCCCTATCCAACCCCACTTTTCATGCGAGACCTATTTCTGTCTTTTTGCAGTTCTGTCCGCAGTTCTGTCAGTAGGAAGAGATTCGCTGCGTGATCCTGATCTCTGATTTATGCACAATTGATAACAGCAGACTTCTATTTCCTGTAACTCCCCATTTTAATACAATTCTACAAATTACCAACGGGAATGAATGACTCAGACGTCATGTGATTTACTACACTTATGATAAAGTTCAACATGCATCTAAATGTAACAGTGCACTCGCTTGTCCAATCAATGATTGAGTAAACAGTCTCTGCCATTCCCTTACCTTCTCCCTTATAATAAGCTCGTCCAGGTTGCGTGCTTTAAAGGTCTTTATCAGGGCGTATAGGTAGAGCGGGTAAGTACGATAAGGCATAAAGTTTGCAAGGTGTATGAAAGATTGAATTGGGGACCAAGAAGCATTAAAACATGCAAGGGAGGGTAGACGACCACCTTGCTACAATCTTCTAAAGTACAGTATATTTCGGCATCGGTCCACGACATGCGACCGTGTTAATTTGCGTTCAGAGGTACGTACTTCCGTTTGTTTAGTGAGGCTGTGGGCCCAATTCCAATTCTTCAGCATTAACGTGTTGAGTAGTTTGCATTCTCTTTATTCTCTCATGTACTTTTACAATTTTATACATTGTGGTTTAACTTTTCTTGAGAAATAAGTCGTACAGTAGCCCCTGGTCCTTTCCCTGACTTCATATTTTTCGGACGAGGTACTTAGTGCATTTAACAGAAGAGTAGAACACGAATAAGAAACTACGCAGCTTTAAAAACTATCATTTCTAGTAAAGAAAAGGAACCTGGCTCATTTTCGCCTTTTGATTGAACGATATTAGCTTTACAAAACTTATTCAGAGTACTCCTTATCACTTTAATGGTTCAATCTTTGTCAAGAATATTTGTTAGTTTTATGCTATATTGTATTTTCATCGCAAAATATTGCGTATAAGTTTGAAATGTATTTTTTTATAATATTTCGCGACGACCAGGTGTCTGAAAGCCTTTTATTTTGTTAGATTTTTTCCAAGGTCATCATTACGGCATTTTCTCTTGATGATACTTCGATTCTAACAGCCCAACTTCTACCTTTCTGCAGTGAAAATGGATGAAGAGTGCACATGTAAACAAATAATCCCATGGGATAAGAAAGCACAACTAAACCAAACTAAAATTTGCCGTTTCGAATGCTCTACACAGAAATAAATAGCACTACTGATTGCACAAACTGTCTATTTTTAGGCAGAAAGACGAGGTAGTCTTGATAAATTCTCTAGCCGGTCTTTACAAATAATGACCATTCGTTTGGGCGTTTTCTGGTATGGCCTTTTAATCCAACGGAATAGTCATGCTGCCTTCCACGCCAGGAAGGAAATAAGTCAATCTCTTTTTCATGGTAGGGAAATCTCGTTGACGTTTTTTTATTAATTAACATAAGTAATTTAAATATATGCGCGTTTGAAGTAACTATTTGCTCTAAATATCGTATAAAATACTGTTGGCAGTGATAACATTAGATGGAAATGAAGCAGATTGGTTACTAAGTGATTTGCAGTGTGACTCTCCATGTTGTACACAATTTTTCTCACGAAGGGATTTTCAGTCTTAGATTATTATTCAATTGAAAGTTAAAATCTAGATACACAAGTCTTTTCCTATAAAAAAGGACGGTAATATAAATAAGCGACAGACGGCAACGACAACGCCGAACTACCTTATAAGTATACTTTTCAGTCACACACAAACTCAGATGCATATTTCTATTATTCTGAATAGCGCTTCTTACCGTTAAGATTCCAAAATAAAAGTTAAATTATAGGTAAATATAGGAGAAAGAGATTAAGTACTGCTTCCTGGGTCGTTAATCATCCTTAAGCAAATACCGCAAACTTAGACTTCATTAGCAGCAACATAAAATACGTAGCTTCTCGCTTTGCATGGTATAATTTAGCGGAAGTGCATCTCATCTGTAGATTTCTCGTCCTTTCGTGTTCTAGTTATTCTAAACCATGTCGATCACAGTATCGCTATTTAATGGCTGAGGATTTCGCAAAAATACAAATTTATATTAATTTTAATATACAGCTGCTTTGCCATTAGCTATACCATAACTACAATTGACTCTCACCCCAAGTAATTTTCTTGAATTTGATTAAGATCTTAGTTGATTTAATGTTTGAATTAAAGATTCAAGAGCAAAATAGACCGTTATACTTCATATCAGTGAGAAAGACGATTTAAGTCAAAGTACTCTATGACTGAGATGACTGACCTTCCTATTTTACAGTTTCACTATTTGTAATAAAAATAATAATCAATCAATTTCTGATGTATTCAGATTATTATAATTTACCTTCCCGGTTCAATAACATATAGTTAACGTGGTGATCAAATTTTTGTCCTTGTAAGACAACAATATGAGAAGTTACACAAAATCAGAGATTAAGAGAATAAAATGGAAAAGAAAGAAAATGCCTAATCAACAAATTTCGGTGCTTGTGAATTCGAGAATGACGTGTGTTCATGAATTCGATTTGATAAATGAGAATCGCAAAGGAAGGCATACTTGGTGATAGATGAAAGAAAGCGGAAGAAAATATAAACAGTAGAATAGGAGCATTTTGCATGCATAGTTATGTTTTACACTCTAAGAATAGCGGGAAATTTGGAGAAAGGAGGCCAGAAGAATCTAATCAACTCCAATCAGTGGGAGGACACCAGCCCTGTTCCTCACAGAATCCATTGAATAACACCGCTGCAGACATGAAGACGGCAAAAAGAAAGATGCAGATCCAAAAGCACACTTTCTCCCACCGCTCTATTTCCAGATTTCGCAGGACCGGCACTCCAACTAGTACCCCTGCACAAGTGAATGGAAACTTCCTGGTTAGTCAAAACTAAATAACAGTATATATAGTAAACATGAGAATTAAAATAGGTTAATGGTATTTAATACATGATTAGTAGATAGTTTTCCCAGTGGTCGCTAAGAGATCTTATCAACAGTGCACATCCAGTGATATGGATGATCAGCAGCCCCGTATAATTCTGGTTAACAAGAGTATAAGTTTCTCATCAAGGTAGCTCTAGGACTTGATTGAATTCCCAAGTTCCTTTGGAAAATCGTTTTCCAACTTCGGAGCTTTCCTGGTGGAAACTTGAACTATGCTACCTCTATATTGACCATATTTAACCAGTGTGTTTGAGGACTCCACTCACTAGTTGTGTGGACATCGAACCCATGACCTCTAACATCACAGAGTATGTTAACCACTGCGTCATCGATGCACCAAAGGTATTATTGTTGTGATCATCTGCCGAAGACTTACACATGACCTCGGACATCCCATAGAGGTCTGAACATCTCAGAAAGTTGGAGTGCATAAATTTCTGTTGTGATCTCCAACTTCTCTCTATAACCATAGGCTGCCATCAAGTGGTTTATTTTAATTAGCTTTATTAAACCACTCAATTGTTTCACACAAGCATTGGTGTCATGATCCTTTCCATCCGTTCATGTTACTCCTTCTGAGCAAATCATATGCATACTCCTTCCCCCTTGTAAAAATGCAACAGACTTCTATTGCATCCGCTCTCTCACATAGTCTCTTTTCTTTTTGGACTCAATAAAGTACTTCAACCAGCGAATTTATTATGTAAATGAAGACCGAAAGAAATTAGAAGAGCAACAGCCCAGCAAAACTCCACAGTCTCTATGATAATAAGCTGTTATTACCCTCTCCCCCCTATTAGAATCAAACTAGAAAGTTGGGAGTGGAAACACAAATCGCTGTAAAATTTATCACCAGAACTATTTCGCCTTGATGACGACTGCTAATTTATGTTTAGTAATTAAAACTTCCAGCGAATTCCAGTAGTAGCAATTTTAACGGCGTAAAAAGCACCTGTAATATAGTACGGGTAAGAATTTTGTCAACGATCACAAAGGACTTGGTATAGCAGCCGCACACAAAATTCATCGACAGGCACCCAGTGATTTAAAGTCGCCTATAATTTCACATAACTGCCTTGGTCATCTTATTACAGTTAACATCATTATTCTCATTTATCAAATGGCGCGGATTCAAAATTCATGGTGAACAATCAGCATTTGTTTCATAGATTTACGCATGTCAGTAATGAGCTCTGAAAACTGTCGTTGGTAGTCTAGGTAACTTGCCATTGATACCACCAAATCGGGGTGGCATGGCCAATCTCCGATTTAAATCAGCCGCCCAACAAGCTCTGAATAATGTGGATGAAGCTGGGAGTAAACTGATGAAGACTGAACATTAGGACATCTCAAAATGAAATGAAGAATATAGACATCTCGATGCTCCTGAATTCAAAACAAGTGCGATTTGTTTTGTCCTGGCTAAAACTTCTAAAAGCTCTTGCTTTGCCAATGCACAATAGCACTAATAACACAAGACGATTTTAAAGTCGTTTTTCATAAATGAATTTGAAGAAGTTATGTTAACCATACCAGCAGCAAATCCACCTAAGTGTGAGGCGAAGCCCACTTTTGATTCATTTGGGTTATTGAAACGCTCGTAGATTGCAAAACCGGTATCGGCACCAGCTAAAATCACACAAAACACACTGAGTTAATAAATACACTATTCAGCCTACATTCCAATCGAATTCTAAAACTTTTTTCTATAGCCAGCAGATGTCTGTCAATACTTGATAAGAACTCCACTATAGTGTCCACAGGCGGTCCTGCTGTGTTTGCACATAGATACCTAAACAGGTGTCGATCATCAAGCGGAGACACCGATGACGAGACATGACTGACGTCTTATGAAGAAATGTTTTGTATATAAACCTAATTTATTTATTAATAAATTGGGGTGGCCTGCCTGCAACCTCTGAGCTGATCTGGCGACATGAGTGGCTTAACTTTTTCCATCTATTCGATCGATGTGACCCTGGTAGACTTAACTTATTACACTTTTCACAACTACAAATTTGTTTAGGAAATGCGCTAGTTTTGAATACGTCCAGCCTTCGTCACCGAATTCTCGCCGTGAAGGAAATGTAATGTCATTCATAAAACAGATAATGTAAGAGAAATGTCAAGAAATGTAGCGAATTTCTTTAATTTTGCTAAAAATCTAAAATGTTACTTCAGCGTCGATTCCAAGTGACTCACTTTTGCGATCGGGCAATTAAAATAAAATTTGAAGCAATTAAAATTGCGCCAAATGCCTCCGAATACAATTTCCTCTCCAAGCCATTAGTGTAAAATCATCAACGACAATTAAACCTGAAACTCAATAAATTTCTCATATCTACAGGTTTTAATTTGTGTCATTAGCAAATGTTTAATTCGAAATTTACATAATCATAGAAGGTTCTTAAATCGTTCAAGATTGCCTTATAGAACCAGTGATCTAGGGTTTTGCATGACAGTTCTTACCTGTCTTCGCATCGATCTGAACATGTATCTTGGTAATGATCCATCAGCATCTTTACATTCGAACAACCGGTTTTTGAATTTCATAGCCTCCCAAAAGTATGACAAATACTTAAATATTTGCAAATCTTTAGTGAAAGTATTCTCCCAATAACCATATCGTATTTTTAATTTATAATATCAACAATGACGCATAATAAATTTCATGAGACACGATGTAGTCGGATATCCTGTTTGGACAAGATCACATCTCTCTGTGCGATTTGTTAGATTGACCTCAAAAAGAGGGAAGGAAGGCAGTCAGATACGTCAGTTTAGGTCATTCAGAAACCGTGCCAAATTTGTGTCAGACACCGTGTAGGAGCATATAGTAAACAATAAAATAGCAAAAAGATGAATAAAGATAAAACATCGCAAAATTATCACAAAAATATTAAAAGTCACTCTCACAAGCCATGAAACTTAATCTCAGAGGACATATACCAATCAATTTTCAATATACTTTCAAAAAGAAGCATATGCACTTCTGGAGTTGGTGAAGACGAAAAAATATTTAAAAATACCAACAGGTAGTCGCCAATTCCAGCTGGCACTACAATCTTGAGGGAACAGACTGAGTCAAATTTCAGAAACAAGTATTTACGGACGCATGTGGAATATGAAAACACATAAAAGCCTTTCTAAGTTACTTCAGTTTATCTCTACTGAGCTACGAGCCACTTGAAACTACAACGTAAACAATAACTCGGCCGTAAAAGTCACAAAAACCTTATGTGCTAAAAATTTGCAAGTGTTGCTGCACAAAACCCAACAACTTAAATCTTAGGGGCTCCCAAACACAATATCATTAAGAAACAACGGAAATAACTGTTCGAAGAGTAGTCATATTTCCTGCAGGTGTATCATTAACGTTCTTCCAAACGACTATGGTTTAATAGATACCAAACCAAACAAAATATGCGATAACTTAAAGTTCTCAGTTTTATAAACAGCTTTCGATTGTACTTCACCTTTTATCTTTACAAATCGAAAAAATCTTGAAATGTAATATATGCCTGTTAAAATGTGTTTCCGTGAGAATGTGATTGTGCAACATGGAATAAAACACGGCTGAATGAAATATTTCCTTTCCTTGGATTGAAAAATCCTATTGTTCCTTTTTAGTCCCAAGATACCCCTGATGCATAATATTTACCTTCAATAATGGTAAGGTTTTCGTTGCCTCAGACAAGTAAATTAGACAAGATAGAAGAGGGAAGTGTCGGGCTTGCAGGAGCCAAACATTAACTAATTTTAGTCATAATAATCATTTTATATGATTGGTTATTGAAGGTCAAATTATCACCGAATCATATAAAGTTTTATTCATTCGTTCTCAGTGAGCTGACCGTCAAGATATCCAGAGCAGAATACGCTCATATACCAGTAATAAAGTAAGAATGACACTTGGACTTGGAGACAGAGACGTGCATTTCCATTCATTTTTGTTAGCGTCCTAGCACCTCTCATTTTAGGATTACAGAAACCCCGGCCCAATCATTACAATCAGATATCTGCAATTAAAATTAAATGGGAATTAATCTACAGTACTTCAGAAATCTAATCTAAAAATTTAAATTAGAGATGGTTTCAACAGACTTACCAATGAGAAGAATGATGGATAACCGCACAGCTCCACTTGAGAGGAAATTCAATGGACTTTTGAGCCATCCCACCTGCATAGTCTTCCAGTTCTGTTAATGAAGAAAGTACTTGCTTAAATTAGATGTTCAATTATATTTGTCAAATCAAGTGAATATGTATGTTACCGTGATAATTGTAGCAACATGAGCACCAATTAGAGCGTAGCATCCTCCGCTAGCCCCGGCTAAAGCAAGGAAGGGATCACTGACGGAATGAGCCAATGATCCTGAAATTAAAATAAAGTTTCCTTTACTAGAACTCGGAAATATCACCGTAGTCATGTGGTACCAATTATCCCAATGTGACTAGATAATAATATTGTGAAAAAGCTTTCTTCGATGGAGCATGGTATGCCTAGTATGAATGGAAGAAATTAGTTCTGCAATGCATAAGTAATACCCTTGTTTGTAGTCGTATGGGGACCCACATTATATACGAATCCCCACATTAGATTCCATTGTAGACAGCAGTTGCCAAGAAATGAACTGCTAATTAATGCATTAGTGTATGCATGTTTTTAAATTCTATTATCAAAATAAAGACTCGTATAACATTTACTAATTTCGCCTTTAGTGCTCGTAAACACATTTACCAAAAGAATGCATTCGGTATCAAAATTTTTCACATAACTTTGAAGAGCAAAAAGTTAATTTTTGTGCTAAATTGCATCAGAGTGATTTGCGACCGTTTAAACTCATAAAATCAGCAAGATTTTCCCGTAATAACATTCAATATAAATGAAGAACACTTCAACAATTACATAAACATCCCTATATCCAAAGTTCGGTTAATTAAGTTCATCAGTATAAAAAAAATTTCCCAAAACATTAGGAGAGGTGCTCACAACACTTGACTTGGGTAGAGAAAAGATATGCTTTCAGGAGCCGCCACCGGATTAAAATTCAAAATTTCCCAACTCTCTTTTTACCAGAATCAACCATAGCGATTGGTCAATCACACCTCTGGGTGTGCTCCGATAATTATCAATCTCGTGACCTCTGATTGGAATAGCCGACATGCACGTTGACTGCTGGCCACAATCAAATTCATTTAAACTCCACATTTTTGATTGCACATTGACAAGATTAATAACTAAAATTATTACCGAACTGCAAGCTGCGGAATATGTTATAAAATCATTTGTCTTCTGAACCATTGGAAGAAAAAATAATTAGAAGCAGCAAGACACTTTCGTGGATTGAACTAGCTTGAATCAAGTTAGCTTGAGTTGCACGAAATTGGCCTGATTTGTATCAGATAAAATTCTTTGCTTTCACTAACAAAACGCAGTGTACAGTCTCAGGTTTACGCCTTTCTGATGTTCTGCTCTCATACAAATTAGTGCTTAGTTAAAAAGTGCGGGATTAAGGAAAAAATACAAAAGTCGGTAGAGTGCATTTTTGAAATGACGATATGCAGCATAAATTTCACCAAACTACCTTTAAAACGAAACCTCAACTGAACTTCTCACTCTAAAATATCTTAAGTCATGAATACTTTAAAAATACAAAAGCATCAACCACATCTGGAGCTCGATAAAAATCACTTCGTTCTCCTCCCCACTTTTCCATTAAATGTAATTTTGATAGCCATATATGTCCCTACTCTTGTTGTACCCTGACAAATTAATTATTCATTTTTTTCTCAAATTGACACAAAATAATTTATGTAATGATAAGGAAGGAATGAAACGAAGTCCCTGAGTTTTCACCATTTCTTGACAGGAAGAAAATTATCAAAAGAATAGCTCAAGCTGCACCAACTGTATCAAATTTTATATTTAAAACTAATTCGTCCTTTAGCATGAATGTTGACTACCGGTATTTGATAAAAAATTAGTTATGAATCAGCACAAAGCACGTGACTTCTACAATTTTCCCGGTACATATTCCCAAGTGTAGAACATTGGCACACAAAGGCGAATTGATTAGCATAAAATGGGTCTCACCAGCTAGAACACCAAGAACGTAGACGATACCAACACGCCAGAATTTGTGCACAAGTTCGAGGAAGGTACCGAGAGCAAACTGAAGGATGCAATTAAAGATGAGGTGGTAGTAGCCGTTGTGAATAAACATGTAGGAGACGAAACGCCAGGCCTGGTATCGCTTTGTTGGCAAGTAGATGAGAGGACTTTTCATTGGCACCCCCGATGTAGCTGTCACGTCATTGAAGGGATTATCGTCTTGCGATAACACGATTGCGTAATAAACAAAAACTGCAATCTAAAAATGATAAAGAAGAGGGCCTTTCATTCGACTATTCCATTGCAGAACAGTTTCGATACCAGTATAAGAGGTGTCTTAAAAATTCGTGTTTGATAGAGTGGAAAGAATCCAGGGAGAATTGATAATAAACGGTGTTTGCCGTTGAGGCTAGTCGTTCAGCTCAGTGAATAGGAATTCATGGATTTCCAGCAAATGGATTTTTAAGTAGGAAGTTTGGTGAATTAGCCATAATATTTGAACTTAAAACCAACATTACAAATTTTGAGTTGCATGGTGTGGAATTGTATACGTACATCAGCTGATCAATAGTCAAAATTTTTGTGAATAACAAGGTAGGATTGCTTCGTTTATTTCTACTGGTGATGTAATTATTCTTTCCTTTCATCTTGTAAATGTTTGTTATAACTGACAGATAATTTGGTGATTACTTTTTCTCTCCAACTCGAGTAGAACAATCCCGGTTAGATATCACAACAAAACGACACATGACTGACAGATATTAAAAATGTGCAGTAACAAATTATAATCTTGGAGATTATTTTAGAAAGTGAACTCATGAAGACAATCATAGACGACAAAGTGTGAAATATTTTTAAGATTTTTAAACCGATCACGTGACGTCCATCATACAAGGAGTTATTAATTAATGGTACTTATTCAGCCGGATATGATTACCCAAATTCTCTACGAGCCAAATAACGACATTGATTCTACATCATTCCACTGTATCAGTTTTCGTTTCCCAAAAATCATTTAATACATTGACGATCTACAATAACACAATGCATTCTTAACGCTACACAATAATTTCTATTTGTCAATGGGACAAAAGTGCCTTTTTGGATTATCTATAAATATTGCAACTGATATCGCAGGATGTTTTAAATCATTCACAAGCAGCCTCATATATGTGATAAACCCAATTATATGATCAAATTTTTCATATTTAAATTCCATTTTGAATGAGCATTCACAGTGCATATTGGCATCAATAATAAGAGCGGTTCGTCAAATAAATTATTTCAACGCAAGAGTTTGAAAAGCAACGCAGTGCAGCGCATCGTCAAGGTAAACAATGGAAGCCCAGTAATGAAACAACTTACTTAAGAACCCTGAATACTAAATTATTTTCGAATTAAATGGAATAATTTATTATATACACATGTAAGCAAATAAGACTGATATTAATTAACACAACGCACCTGAGAGAAAGTGATAAGTGGGATGAAAATGGGTGGGGGTCGGCAGTCGTAAGCCTCGATATAATTATTAACATTTTCTTCGCCCCAGTTATAGAGATCGGTTTCGTCAATTCCATTCCTCTGCATCTGAATTCGCTGTTTCCGTCGGGCCATTTGTGGTGCCACCGCGATAACGGCTCTATTAAGTGCGCGTTTTCCAAAGGCCAACTTATGCAAAAATTGGCTATCTTCAAACATTATCTAAAAATGGTTAGAAAATAAAATCATGAATATCATGAGGACACATTATTACCTTTCAGTCAAGAAAGAACCAACCTGACGGAGAAACTCATCGTAATTAACACGCTCATCCCGGTTAAGATCCGCCTTTCTAAAAAATCGTTTTGTTCTCGCCGGAGGAATGCCTGAATCATGCAAAAGTCTCTGAAGAACCCCAAGAGGCATGCCACCTTCACGTTCATACTATTTTTAAGAAAATCTAATAAAAAGAATAAGGAACTTACAGCCTCAAACGGAGGCTTAAAGTTCTACTTTTGCGTTATTGTTAATTTTTAACCTACCACGTCAAGATGCTCTCTGAATTCCCTTTCCCCACGAGTTATGGCCCCCATCCCAAATCAAACATATGCCAAAGCAAATATGGTTCAGTAGACCTTGAATAAACCTTGTAAAGAAAAGATAAAACAAATAAAAATCTCAATAGTAATTTTCAGTAACTAATTTTTGAAGCAATTAGTTTTATGCAGTAATGGTTAAATATATATTTTTTTATTAGACAACCTATCTATATGTAAAATGTTTTTTATGATTTGCAATTCACACTTAAAATTATGAGATTCGTAATGAATATTTTGCTCATTTCATCGAAATAGACCGATATAGGAAATTATTCCCTACTTCCCCAATCCCCACATTACCTACTTCCATCGACGTAGCATAGGATGCCTCAGAATGATAGTGTTCCAGGCATTCAATCCCCTACGGAAACCCATTTTGCTCATTTCATCGAAATAGACCGATATAGGAAATTATTCCCTCGTATATTGAATATTTTATCGATAAACTTATACCTCATAGACGTATTAAAATTATTTAAATTTATGACTTTTGAGGACAAGTGATAAAATGGATTGGACTGCTTTTAAATAAGAAGCAATAGAAATACAATGTCTTCAGGGGTGGACAGTTATATGATCAAAATTACTGTACAGTTTTGGCTTTAAGTAATCTGTTACTTCTTATGTGTCTAGTCAAAGAATAACTCTTCCTATTATTAACACTATTTATAGTAAAGATGTTTCAATGAAGTTATTATTTATAACATTTGATTGATTATATTTTACCTGCTCCTGAATATGCGTCAATACGAAATAAATACTTTCGGTGTAATGCATAATTAATTAAGGGAACTCATCTATTCATATTTCTTCGATTTTAACATCCATTTGATTTCAACTTTAGCGGAACCATTTGTTATGACCTCCTCTCTCCAGTAGGATACCGTAACCGAATCTTAGATTCTCTACGAAATTGCATTATTTACAAATACAATCTAACAACACCCTAGTATAAAACCAAACCATCATATCAAAATAGGAAACACGTTTTCCTATCAATAGATCGATTTATATCATGCGTCATTTTCAACTGTAGCGTGAATAAAATCGTTCAGACAAATAGAAAATAAGATGTGGAAAATAAATGATCTTAAGTGCAAAAAAGATATATATAGCATGCCCGTTCGTAGATTTGATCACCGGTTCGTCTTTGTCGCGAGATCAGGAGACGAGAGAAATGCCACTTGGCCCAGGTAATACATGGGGGATAATATCGTGGTCATAGACATTACCGCTGCTATAACGTAACCAACTAGGAGTTCGGATAGTAATTTAGCAGAGCCAACAATCTAGAAAACTCGGTAATATAGCAACTTAACACAGAAGC